>APFE031339661.1:197609-224897 GCA_000404065.3 Pinus taeda | reverse complement strand
AGTGTTCAATGTGGACCGTCGTCGACCATGCTTCCCACCATTTCTGGACACATCAGAGATTGCAGAACAGCTCACCAGAGACCCAGCTCAGTAGAAGCTTCATCATCTCAGGGAGGAACTCAACGCAATGGGGACCATTGCTTATTAAGGGGGGAGGAATGATCCAGGTGGATGTTGGTGGCCACCCACCTAGCCCATTTGGACCCCCACAACTGTCTCTTTCAGTTTCCTAAATTGTAGCACAGTTTACTATTTTTAGGAGTTTTTCGGGTCCTGAACTTCCAGAGCCGTTTTGAAGCCCTAAACGATGTTTTTTGGGAAATTTGGGGGCAACATGGGTCCATGGACCGATGTTGCCCTGCCCAAAGTTGTAATGCTCGGATAGAACTTTCTAACGAGCTATTGTACGTGTCAAATGGAGATCGTATGCCAAAGTTATGACCCCGGGAAATTGATGTACCAAGTTACCCAAACGGGACCCACAATTTGGCGTTTCATCTTCTAGGGTTGGGTTTCGAGATGTGAAGGGTTTTTCATTGTTTCTCAACAATAAATAGGCCTTCGAGCTTCATTGTAAGACAGTTCAGAGGCATGTAGTTGCCACATCTCTTCTTAGAGATAAGCTACCATCGCCCTAGCTGGTTTATTTCCAACTCTGTTTGTAAGCATATTTCAATATTTTACATTAATGAAATGAAATATTATTTCCGCTGCATCTCTGTGTTTATGGTTATATCTGTAATTTGTTGCGTTCCTGTTTAAATCTGGATCAATGGAATTGTGATATTTCATTATATTCTATCACGTATGAGGGTATTTGATTGGCATTTAATCAAGAACACCAAGCCATATATGTACCCTAATGTTGGCGGTGTTGATTGTTGAACTCTTTTGTCATGGCCTTAGGAAAAATGTACCCTTCACCCAAACCAAAATCATTGAACATACATGTTAAACTTTTTCTACCATATTTTAGGGCTTGAATTAGACAGCTTGATCAAAATTGGGTGGTGTTGATTGATGTCCCTAGAGAATCGAGGTAGAGAAAAAGGCTAGACACGAGAAGAAGAATGAAGGGTGATACTAGTGATGACGATCTCAATATAAGTGATGGTGGAACATTGTTTGTCAAGGAGTGTTGGAACATACATGGCAGTGCTACCCCACAGCTACAATATTTGGCAACATGCGTGCTTTCACAATTGGTCAACACTTCTTTTGCATAGAGGTGTTTAGCAACTAGCTCAATTTATTATTTGGACCTTTGGGTCTTTATATTTTGGTGTGTAGATGGCATATTTTGGAAACATAACTATTTGGTCATGCTATTGTTGACAATTGTGAGATAACCTATTTCATTCAATATGTTAATGACCTACTTTCTGTTATATGACTTAAATTTTTTTGTATGTTTGCTTGTATTTAATACAATCTAGATTCTAGATGGTTGATGCTGTGAAATTTTCTGAATCTACACATCAGAAATCCTACCACAATCACTGGTTTATCATCTCCTACTTGTTATTACGTTCAACGAGTTATTTAATTTATAAACAGTGACGAAACACACTACTGCAGACTACACTGACATACAAATCATAAACTGAAAATATATGACACAAACACACAAGGGACACTCAAGCCTCCTCTTATACTTTTCTTGTTGATGAATCAACGACCGAGATTAAGTCCCTAATCAATGACTAAGATTAAAACAGACTTGGTCCTCGTCTCTTAGAAGCTTCTCACCCATATTTTTATTAATACCAATTAATATTTTTATTTTCCTAAGTTTAGACTTAAGAACCCCATTAAAAATATTAATTATTTTAATAACTCAAAATCTGGGTGGAATTTCTCCAAACGATTTCTGGGTCTTGGAGATCTTATGTATTCTAGCCCCTCCACGAAAATTCGGAGCTAGAGCACATCCGATTCTACCCAAAATAAACACTCCCTCTTAGTGAGGAATGTGCTCTAGCAATACTTCCTAATAGAAGCATCACACTGATCCACGAGATCGGTCCTTTGTGCTGCTGATGCTTGGCATGCTGCCCTTCATCCACTGCACTGCTACAACCTGTATTGCTGCCCATGACACTACCACTGTCACTGATACATATGTACTGCAACTCCTTCTCAATATGCTGCATCATGCTGCCCATAGCACTGCCATTGCTAACTGCTGCACTACAACTCAGTTGCTGTGAAGTAAGCAACTGAAAAAGTCGTCCAGAAGCTGACATATTGGTCAGTCTAGATACCCCGTGATGCTGAAGCTACCTCTGCTGCTAATCTATGCTAACCTTCTGATGCTACTGCACTGTTGTTATATCTGCTCTGTGCCCTCCGCACTGTTGCACTACGCTGCTTCAGACTTTGGCACTCTAGCTCTGCCACTATCGCTTCATCATCCCTCGCACCGACACTCGTCATTTTTCTACTGTCATTAAGGGCTCTTGTAGCCGTATGTGATCCAAGAGTTTGGGCACCTCAAGGATCCTGCCCTTTCGTGTATTCCTCTCGACTACAGCTCTATGTCGCCCCACCTCTTCTCCAGAGGTGCATGAGCACTCATGGCACAATCCTCATCATCATCCTCCTTGTCAGCTTTCACTGGAGCAACCTTTCGAGTCAGACTTCTCTTCCTTGCCCTTCTTCTGAGGGTACTGAGTGATGAAATGTCCCAGTTCCCCACACCTGGAGCATCTGACTTTGGTTATGTCTTTCTTTTTGCTCTTCTGCTGCCCTGACTGTCCTGTTGATGCGAAGGCTACATCCTCCTCTTCCTCCTTCTTGATTCTGGATCCTTTGCTGCTACTTCCTGCCTTGGTTAACCGCCTGAGCTGCCCACATCTCCTCCCAAATGGGGAGAGAAGCCCTGCCCAAGATGCTCTGGACAAAGGTCTCCCAGTCTTCAGTGACTGCATTCAGGGCAGTCTTGACCATGAACTCAAGATCTGGTGTAGACCCCACAAAAGTCAGCTGGTCTCGAATCCCTTGCAACTCGAGAAGGAAGGGATCGATTTCTTCTCCCTTTTTCATCTAATATTGTCTCAGTTGGTTCTCAAGCAACATATTCCGTTGGACGAAAGTTCCTTCATACAAGGTGGTCAAGGCCTCCCACATTTCCCTTGTTATTTTCTTTTCAGCAATATGTGGGATCACATGATCCTTGACTCTGTTCAGGATCATGCGCTTTGCCTTCGCTTGAGCCTCCTCATATTACTTGAGAGGATTAGCATCGACTGATACAACCGCCACTTTCAAGGCATAATCCTTGATGCGATTCTTGTCCAAGACTGCCAGGATCTTGGCCTTCCAAATGACAAAGTTGGATGCTCCATCCAATCTGCCTTGATCGCTCAGTCCATTGACTACCATCTCTACTCAATCAAGTGTAGAACAGGTTCTCTTCTCCCTCTCTTACTGTTGTCCCAGCAAGACTCGGATCTGGATTTCTTTGGCGCTAGAAATCCTCTAAGGAACAAGTTCTTTCCAGACTCCTTGAGTCTTGATTTCCTTCACGGATATCTTCCCGCCAAATGTCGAATCACTCCTCTCCAATCCTCCTTTGCTTCTGCTCAGCAACCCGGATCTAGATTTCTTTGGCAAGAAATCAGCTAAGGTAGTGACTCCCTCTACCTCGGCTTTGTCTCCTCAGACACTATCCTGCACCAACTACAACAACGTCCCACTAGCACCACAGATCGAATCTGCACTACTTCTCCTGCCTCGACAACCGACTGACCTGAGCTTCTCAGGCTCTGCGCTGGCCCAGAGAGCTGACGCAGTCACTGCGTGAGCTCTGCTTGGGTACTGCATCACCCTCCACTGGCTCAGAATGCTGACACAGGCACTGTGTGAGCCTTTGTGTCACTCCTTTAGTTGCTCCTCTGGCTCTGAAGCAACGCTGTCACTCGGGACAACTGCTTCTCTGCAGCAATTTCGCTGGATCTCCCGGTTGATGGCTTCAGTGTCCTATGATCTGCAATGCTCTGATACCATGTGAAAATTTCTGAATCTACAGATCTGAAATCCTACTGCAATCACTGGTTTGTCATCTCCTACTTGTTATTATGTTCAACAAGTTATTTAATTTATAAACAGTGATGAGAAACACTACCACAGACTACACTGACATACAGATTGTAAACTGAAAATAGATGAGACAAACACACAAGGGACACCGTTATTTTTGGACAACACGTCCCCGGAAAAACCCAATGCGGGAAAACCGGTGCATCAGATAGAAGGTTTGTATTATTAAGCAAGCAAAATCTGAGTACAACAGGTTGCCTCTCACACTAGCTAATCTTTCAGAGAAATATTGGCAGCAAGAAATACATACAAGGGTTTACCTTGCTCTCCAAGTCACAATTGATCCACTAAGTGGCTTGACTTCGGCAAGCACTGCGAAAATCCCAGTGCAATCGCTACTTGGGCCAGCGTCTTGCCTCAAGGAGAGTACGTCATCCCTTTTGCTGGATTATTTTGCCAGAGGAAGATTGCTGTGCAACCCTCCTGGCCCAAAACCTCGCTTCTCTGGCAAAATCTCGGACTTTTGACGATTATTCTGCAATGCCACTGCAAGAGACCCTCTTGGCCTATGTCAGCTCTGTGTGAGCCCCTTCCTGGGCTATGTAAGCCTCTGCGCTAACTCTCTGCTTGGTACTCTTTGGCTCAGAACTCCTTTCCGATCCAAATCTCTGCTTCTGCCCCTCCCACTGCAACTCATATCACCTATTCGATTTTCTTAGCAAACCTCACCCCAGAAAAATCGAACTGATTGATCAACTTGGTGTATCTCCAACTGACTCTCAAGCCTCCTCTTATACTTTTCTTGGTGATGAATCAACAACTGAGATTAAGTCCCTAATCAACGACTAAGATTAAAACAGACTTGATCCTCGTCTCTTAGAAGCTTCTCACCCATATTTTTTTTTTCACTTACTGGTTCACGGATACCCTGGTCAGTGGGTAGCCGCTACGTCCAGGGGTTTAAATCTTTGAGTGGACGCCACCCGAAGGGCATCAACACCCCTCGGCCTATTTACTGACCTAACCCCAAGAGCTTTCGGGATTCGACCTATGACCTCCCATTGGTGAGGCACTTGATTTGACCGATTGAGCTAACTCTTGGGGCTACTCTCACCCATATTTTTACTAACACCCATTAATATTTTTATTTTCCTAAGTTTAGACTTAGGAACCCGATAAAAAATATTAATTATTTTAATAACTCACAATTTGGGTGGAATTTCTCCAAAAGATTTCTGGGTCTTGGAGATCTTTTGTATTCTAGCCCCTCCACAAAAATTCGGAGCTAGAGCATATCCGATGCTACCCAAAATCAACAGATGCTCGAATAATTAATCATTAATGTACTATGAATGCCATTTCTATCTTGAATTATGTACAAATATGCATGGGTTCATATATTTTACAACCAATTTGGCATTCCAGATGTATTCTTTGAATATAAATGCCATATTATATATATCAGTGTTCAATGGGGATGCGTCCCCTAGGGTGGGGAGTATGCCCCCTCGCTCCCCCATGCTCTTGGGATGGGGAAAACTTGGGGAAATGTTTCCCACATCCCCCTTTTGGGGAAACATAGGGAAACACTGAGGGAAACGTTTCCCAAGTGAGGGAACGTGTTTCCCTTGTAGGGTGGCCAGGAAGACGCCTAGATGCTTTTCATTGTTCTAGTTTTGAACTGTTGACTCTAGATACTGATGACTGAGTCCTTGACTCTTTTAGTATTTATTATTTAGTACTTTTAGTTTAGTATTCTCTGGCTATTTTAGACTTCAACATAATGTCATTGTCATATGATGAATTTACTTTTAGATGTGCATTGCATAATTTCAATTGTCAAGTTATGAATTTAATTTAGATGTACCTTGCGTAATGCCAAATGATGAATTTAGATGGAACATTGCATAATATCAAATGATGGATTCATTTACTTTAAATTGTACCTTGTAGAAATGATAATTCATAATAATCTATAATATGGAATGATGAATTTCAATTTAGATGTACATTTCATAATTATTAAGATTTACGATTTAGTTATTGACATACTGTTGGGATTTTATTTTAATTTTTATATATTAATTTTTTAATACTTTTATAATTTTTATGACCCTGACGTACCCTCGTTTCCTTGAAATTTCCTTAAATTTTGGAGATGCTTATATATGTCCCTTCTGTGCATATCCCCGCTCCCGTGCTTCCCCGTCCTAGAAACCCGGTGGAAAATATATCATTGTATATGCTTCTGGGACCCTTTGCTTCTAAGGATTTTTGGGAAATTATGCTTATGATGCTTTACTTCTCAAAAACACCCACTTTGTGCAACATTGACATGTACAATGATTCGATGAGTAAATGCTCAAAAAGAAGGTTCGATCCACCCAAGATAAGATAAATGGTCCAAAATGACAATGCCTAGCCCTCTAGAATGGTCCAAATTTGATGTAGATGGTCCATGGTCAATTCTCAAAACATGGTGAAGTATCTTCCCAAGTCACAGGGCTCCATTGTTCCTCCTTTTTTCTAGTGCAACGACTTCAAGAAAACTCCATCAAAGGGGCAACATCATCATAACAACTCCAAAAATTATGTCAAATAATGACCCAAAGACTCCAAATCATGTCCCAAAGGAAACCCATCGCCATACCTTGGGTCAAGGAACTCCATGAAGCATGGGGGATGCTTATACAAGTCAAAATTGGGGTCATACAACTAAGTGACGTCAAATATAATGAGGTCATTCTGCACTCTAGCTCACTTATTCTCCAAGATACTTTAACCATCTCATGTCCACATTCTTCCCCACATACCAAGAAGGTGACACCATCAATATAACCCTTATAAGTCTTCCAAAATACTCGAATTGCTGCCACACATGTTGTAGGTGCAAATCGACCCTTAAAACAAGAGTAAATCAGCTCATAAAGTGTCAAATAAGACAACAATCAATGGCGTTACATGGCATACATAAGAGGGGTCCAAGTGTCCATAAATAACCCCAAGTGGTCGAAAGGTGTGGCCAAGCCTTGATATATGTGAAATGCCTTGAATAGTGTGGATTGCGTTGGGAAACATGAAAGTACCCAAAAATCAGAATGCAATCAACCCATCAAGGAGGGCTACTATATGTCACTAATCTGCCTTGCTCATCAAAATACAAGAGATAATGCAAAAATTTACAAAGGGTTTGTTACCCACCATTTTGTGGGTGATATCCCTAGGAGAATTTTTCCCCAAAATGGTCCTCAGCTGGAAGCCAATAGCCCCTTGCAGCGACCAACTTCCTCGTCGTACCATTTCTCCGCCACCTGAGCCAGTGATGTGGTCCCTCACTCGTCTGCCATGATCGTATGTTTGAAGGTGGGCCTCCCGAACCTAAAGGTATGCCTTGCCATTTGGTAATTGAGTATTGCAGTTTGCTTATCATGGACACTTCTGGGCATCGATTAATCGGGTGATTCAGCAGAAAGAGTGGGCTAGATATGTGCTCTTGTCCCCTAGACCTCTTTTGGATATTAACCTTGGGCCCTAGTCCAGTGGGATCTCTTTTATTGACCCTTGGGCTTTACAGATGGTACTACATGGGAAACCCTGATTTTGGTTGCATGGTCCCACTCTCTCATACATATATATTACTCCACTTCCACTCATTATAACCCCATTCATCATTTCTCCCACCTGGGTCCACATTCTTCCACTGGATCCACATAGGGTTAACCTTCCCCTTCCCCTTTCCCACACCTTGGGTCGCGCGTGGGATGATGCCCTAGAGGTAGATGTAGCTCAAAAGAAAAGTAAAAGCATAATTGGCCACATCCAACAGGAAAATGTACCATAGAATGCAAAAGATGGCTGAGACAAACACATTTAGCACGTGGGCAAAAGCTAATACATGAACTCTACCCCATCACCATGGCCATCACCCTGGTTCCTACAGGTCTTAGATGAGTCTCCTTTATCATTTAGGAACCAATGATTGTCCCAACCCCTGGTGGGCAATGAACCGTCCTACCTTAAAGGGGGTATCCACTGCGATATCTCACACATCATGCTCTTACCCCTTGAGCCCTGAGTAGTTAATTAAAAAAATTCATTAAAGGCAAAAGGCATATAGAGAAGGGTGGAAAAATCAAGGTCGAGGCAACCTTATGTACCACGATTGCTCCCTCCTATACATTGTATACTCAAGTGTGGGCTTCCCTTGTGTTAGCTACCCTTGTACCCCAACATGTGACCTAGGGATGCCCCTTGCATTCCCTACTCCATTAATCTCTCCGTCTCATGCCACCACCCTTTTAAAGGATGTACCTTGGACACACTATCCCCTTTTGAAGTAGAAACCACCTAATAGGATACTTGGTTAGCCCACTTGGAGCTTGGAGACATTAGCACATGCCAAAGCCCATTATGGAAGGGCATGCCATTATCAAGTCCCCACTTGTTGTTCATGGTTTGTAAGATATTTTACTTGATTTCCCTAATGACTTGTATTAGAAGGCTAGGGGACGCATTGGATTTTATGCAGGATTGCAGGTGGTCTCCATCTTGGGTTTGGTCTCCCTATACGGGGCCTTAACCCTCCAGAGGGCTACATTGGCACGTGTAGGGTGTGTGTTGAGAGCCATGGGCCTCCACAATAGTAGACAACAGTCCATGGATCTCGAGTGGTGTTCAGAGATTGCTCGAGATTCACCTATTGGATGAGGAAGATGCACTTGGTTCACCTTTGCCCAGACAACCCCACAGTTGTACCATGCACTTGGCGGATGACCCAGGACTTGTAGCTGATGTGGCATCACTTACACCATCATCTGAGCCCTTACAGATGATCTATAGGCATCTTTGACCTACTTAGAGACCCATGAGGTCACTTGTGTGCCCTCACACCCATTGGGAGCAGCACATATTTATTATGTGGAGAACAAGGGGCCAACCCCTTGTCCATTACTTTTGGAAGTCCTATTCATCATTATGGCACTTATGGACTTCATTGGGCTTCTTAGAGAGCCCAACGATATGTATTATTGATCACTCGACCTCTTGAGAGACTTGTTATTTTGTTTATGAGCTAGTTTGGTGGGCTTGTCACCAAAAGTTGATTATTTGCATATTATTTCTATTTTTAGGGGCTAATGTAAACTCAAATAGCTGAATCAAACTCCTTAGAGGTGTATAAATACAAATGATGAGAGTTAATTTCTCATCATCACTTGGTTTGGACTTGTATCTCTCTTGAGATTTTTGCTATTCCTTCTTGGTGGACGAAATTTTGGAGCATGGATGAATTTTGATATATGGATTGTCTTTTCTTGTCTTGGAGCTTCATGATTGGCAAGTTTATTGGTGGTTGGATCTATTCTCTTACATGTAAGTATAAATTTAATGCTATTATTCTTTTACTTTGTCACATGCATTTATAATGAGATTTTCGCTATACTAGGGCTAGTTGCTGCGTGCATTTATTGCGAAATTGTGGAATGACGTTTCGATATAGCATATCTCTATGTATGGGCCATGTATGTTGAACGAATTCTCCGAGGGATAATTTTATGATCAAATTTATCTTGACAAACCACTTCACGTTGCGAAAGAAGTACAAAAGCTTTTAAGGTCACTCTCCTTTGCCCTAAATGACAAGAGAAGTTGATCATAGAGCCTCCTTGACCTAGAAATGAAGTCTATTTTCATATTCTCCTTGACTCTAATCTCCCCAAAGGATTAGGCACTGGTCTACCATAAGGTGATCACCCAAAGAAACATTTTTCCTCACTTCTCCTTTATTCTAGTTATTGCCACATCAGGGCTCCTAGGGCATAATTTTCCCAACAAACTACCCATAAGAAAAATTCGATGTCCTGGCCTCTACTGTGCTCGTGTGTCTCCTAGGCCTCTTGTTAAAATTTTAGGTATGTTCTATGCTTAGAGCAATTTATTTCAATTTTCACAGTTAGCTCCATATCTTTTCCAGATTAGCAATCACATCAGCATTAAAGTAAACTGCAGATAGAACATAAACATAAATCGTAGAAGACAAGCCAAGACAAGAGGACACAAGATGTGGTGCTAGCCAGGGACAAACCCCAATGTGGGGAAACCCTTGATCAATTCTTCTTATATATTCTTCAATAGTTCAGCACAGAGAGAGAGAGGGATAGTACGTTTACAATAGAAGTCAACATTTTGACTTATCTAGATAAGAGCATAGATCATCTCTAAGATGATTCATGAGATCAGTTGAAGGCATGCTGCTTCAACTAATTCTCCAAGGTGACTTCTTCACCTATCGTTGTGCTTCATTTCATCATCATGTTGCACCTCACCGTGCTGCACCATGCTGCACCCATCATCACTATGCTGCATCTCATCACGCTTCATTAATCATGACTGTACCCATCACTGTATTGCATTATGTGCCATTGCTGCACCATGTTGCCATCCTGACCTATGTGTTGGCTGCACCTTGCTTGCTTGTTGTCCCTAGCATCCTTGTTGTTGCATGCTAGTTGTCCCTTGCATGCTTGGTGTATTTGCTACTAAATACCATACAACTGTCCCAATGTTAGTTAGTTGTCCCTTGCATGCTGCTCTCCTTCGGAGATAGATGCTCCGACAGTTCAGGCAGTTCCCGACAGTTCTTGTAGTTCTAGCTGTTCCTGGCAGTTTCGGCAATTTCGTCTATTCCCGGCAGTTTCGGTAGTTCCGGCTGTTTCGACAGTTCTGGCTTTTTCGGCTTTTTTGGTAGTTTCGGAAGTTTCGACAGTTTCGACTTTTCCAGCAGTTATGGAAGTTTTAGCAGTTTCGGCTTTTCCAGCATTTCCGACTTTTCCTGCAGTTCTGACTTTTCCGACAGTTTCGGCTTTTTCGGCAGTTCCGACGTTTCTGGCGGTTTCGACAGTTCCGACAGTTTCGGCAGTTCTGGCAGTTTTGGCTGACAGTTCCGGATTTTCTGGCTTTTCTAGCAGTTCCGGTTTTTTCGACAGTTCCGATTTTTCTGGCAGTTCCGATAGTTCCGACTTTCTGGCCTCTGGATCGGGGTAGCATCAACCCTTACGATCTCTCCTCCTACTAAAACCCAAAGACAAGTAGAGAGAGGAAGAGATCCCAAGTGTGTTGAAATGACTTGAAGGCCACCTCTATATATACTAAAATGTTGAGCACATGTGGGGTTTATTTGGTTGCTAGCCGACTTTGACAAATTGTCTTAACACAAATAAATTCATAACTCCATGAATACTTATCGGAATCGGATGATCTTTAGATCAATCCTACACCTCTCAATGAGAGGGATCCAAGAAAAATATCAGCTACCATAAATAAGATGACATACATGGAGTTTGGCCTTAGTTGCCAATTTTAACACTCCCTCTCAACTAGGGAGAACTCCATCTGCTGATCCATATGTCCGACTGTACCCTCTCTGCCATCAGTGCCCTGCAATGCTCTGCTCTGCTCTGATCTGCTGAGCTCTACTTTGCTCTGCTCTGCTTTGCCGAACCATGAAGAAGAAGAATTGATCGAGAATGTCTCGTACCATTCTCTACTGACCCGAAGTCAGTTTCATCTTAAGAGAGTGTGTCACATCACTCTTACTGAGCCGAATTTGGTTTTATTGATCCCATATCAATGTCACAAGAGTGTCTCAAACCACTCATACTGATCCCTGATCAATTTCATTGATCCCAGATCAATGTCACAAGAGAGTGTCTCAAACCACTCATACTGATCCCAGATCAGTTTCCAGATCAATATCACAGGAGAGTGTCTCAAACCACTCATACTGATCCCAGATCAATGGAGGTCATCCTAGCATAGGGAGTACGGTAGATACAACGATGGGTCCATCAATAGTACTACTATGGTCCCTATCCTCATTTCCTTGCTCATTGATCAGATGAGAGGTACTTCCCACGAGTCCCAGAGTGCATGGGTAGGATGCCTCGACAGGAGAACTAATCATCCTGTCCACAGGAGAACGAATCATGTTGTTAGTGGATGCCACATAGAACAAATCATCCTGGCCCATAGGAGAACTAATCATCATGTTCCACAGTCGCCACGGAGAACAAATCATCTTGGCCCATAGGAGAACTAATCATCCTGTTCCATAGTCACCACGGAGAACAAATCATCCTGGCCCACAGGAGAACTAATCATCCTGTTCCACATTTTCCACGGGAGAACTAATCATCCCGGCCCACAGGAGAACTAATCATCCTATTCATAGCGCACCACCAGGGGAGGGTGAGTCTCCCTGTGGTCGTATGTTGCTCTAGTAAGTACCCCAAGCCCCCCAGAGCTCAATGCATGCAACATGGAGGACCCTTATAAGAAGGTCTCTCAACGACTCCAAGTCATTCGGGAAAGTCACAGATTTGACCTTTCCCCGGGGCTTTGACAAAATGTCTGCGACCTGTACATCAGTCTCAATGCGATGGAGCCTCCTCGCTCATCGACTTACCATATCGCAGATAAGGCAGTATCTGATGTTTATCTACTAGAGCAATCATCGAATACGAGACTCCTCAATAATCGAACCCCCCTTTGGTTGTCACAAAGAATCACAGTGGTATTCATCATGTGTACAAACAACTCACTTAAGAGCTTCTGCAACCATGCAGCTTCACACAAGATCATGCTCGTAGCTATGTATTTGGTCTCGACAGTGCTTATAGCAACCGACTTCTACTTCCTGCTCATCCATGATACCAAAGTAGAATCCAAAGAGAACCAACACTGGGAAGTGCTCTAATGATCCTCCACACTACCTGCCTAGTCAACATTTGAATAATCATGCAGTTTCATATGTCCGGCAGTGTATCTCAATCCATGAGAGATTGTGCCCCGAAGATATCTCAGAAGATTGTTGGTACCAATCCAGTGAGGCTCAACCAAATATGAACTCACCATGCTAACTGCAAAACATATGTCCGGATGGAAGTTCACCAAGAACATCAACGTGAATGAGTTTATGAAACTTAGAGGCATTTCCCAAATCTGGTCCGGCATCACTACCATATAACTTCTAAAAGTTAAGATCCTCAAGGTAGTCATAGGCTTGCAATTTATCATTCCACATTCGAAATCCAACTCCCTCTTACTTTTGCAAATGAGAGGGTCTGCACTTGTCAAAAATAGATCGTCCTCATAAGGTGCCGGTATGAGAGGTCTATCATCCACAACCTTCGAGTAATGGTTTGGATCGATTTCACTCCTAGTGAATCTCAGCTTCATCAGACAGCTATCAATCCTCTCATAGTATGCCCCGGGTGTTTTGCTTCAAGCCATAGAGGGCTTTCTTCCACTTGTATACATGAGATTCCCGATCATGAATCTCAAACTCCTCGGGTTGTTCCAAACTTGTGGACATGCTGCATGAGGGGAATGGTCCCCTTATAAGATTTTTCTGCAGTACATCTCAGACATGTACCTTCATGCTCTACTTGAATTTAGACATCCCTATCACTATCTGACTCACATCGGTTAGGGCCCCATAGGTAGACCTCCAATGTTATAAATGCGATATGTCAATTCACATGATCCCCAATGGACCATCCTTTTCATTGACAAATGCCACCCTGAAACCTTTGACTTCCATTTCCGAGATGGACACTAGGTTCTTCTTGCGATCAGGTACATAAAAGAGATTCTATAAATGAATCAAGTTACCCTCATTCAATTGAGGGCTAACATTTTCCGGGATAGGTGGCGTCGACTCCAAGTATAATCCCACGATTGTTTCCATCTCTACCAAATTAGAGAGTGCACCCATCTATCTGATGAAGTGCCTTGAAGCACTACAATCAATAAGCCAGATTCCCAAAGAATTTGAAGGGGAGGGACAATACAAGATAATGCTTCTTTATCTTATCAGAAACAACATTTGATTCTTCATACCGGGGGTTCCTTGCTTTCTTTGAAGAGTCGGCCATTTCCTTGATGACCTGCATTACCTGTCATTCCTTTGATCATTGAAGATGTCCCTGGAATGATTGTTATCATCATCAAGTGATGTGTCCTTGACATTCGGACACTACTTCGCATAATGGCCGAATTAGTTATCTGCCTTTCCTTCCACCCCGAGATCCGGTCTTCCAATGAAGTGATCTTTAGGAAGGCCATATTCCGCTGCGCCATTCTAATAATATTCTTTGCTTCGACTTCACCCTTGGTGAATTTGAAGAGGGATGAGGAATCCATTGATCCTTTTTTTCTTTTTCGTTCCCAACTGTTTTCAGTGATTTCTCTTTCACTCTTGCTTGGGCATTGCCTTCACCTTAGCTCTGATACCATGTTAAAATTTTAAGTATGTTCTATGCTTAGAGCAATTTATTTCAATTTTCACAGTTAGCTCCATACCTTTTCTAGATTAGCAATCACATCAACATTAAAGTAAACTACAAATAGAACATAAACATAATCGCAGAAGACAAGCCAAGACAAGAGGACACAAGATGTGGTGCTAGCTAGGGACAAACCCCAATGTGGGGAAACCCTTGATCAATTCTTCTTATATGTTCTTCAGTAGTTCAACGGAGAGAGAGAGATAGTACATTTACAAAAGAAGTCAACACTTTGACTTATCTAGATAAGAGCACAGATCATCTCTAAGGAGATGATAGATGAGATCAGTTGAAGACATGCTGCTTCAACTGATTCTCCAAAGTGACTTCTTCACCTATCGTTGTGCTTCATTTCGTCGTTGTGCTTCATTTCATCATCATGCTGCACCTCACTGCGCTGCATCATGCTGCACCCATCATCACTATGCTGCATCTCATCACGCTTCATTAATCATGACTGTACCCATCACTGTATTGCATTATGTGCGATTGCTGCATCATGTTGCCATCCTGACCTATGTGTTGGCTGTACCTTGCTTGCTTGTTGTCCCTAGCATGCTTGTTGTCCTTAGCATGCTTGTTGTTGCATGCTAGCTGTAACATTGCATGCTTGGTGTATTTGCTACTAAGTACCATACATCTATCCCAATTTTAGTTAGCTGTCCCTTGCATGCTGCTCTCCTTCGGAGACAGATGCTCCGACTGTTCCAGTAGTTCTGGCAGTTTCGGTTGTTGCTGGCAGTTTCGGCTGTTCCCGACAATTTCGATAGTTCCTGTTGGCAGGTCTGGCAGTTACGGCTGTTTCGGCATTTTCGGCTTTTCCGGCTTTTCTGACAATTCAAGAAGTTTTGGCAGTTTCGGCTTTTCCAGCAGTTTCAGAAGTTTCGGCAGTTTCAACTTTTCCAGCAGTTCCGACTTTTTCGACAGTTCTTGATTTTCCAGCAGTTCCGGCTTTTCCGGCTTTTTCGTCTTTTCCAGCAGTTCCGGCTTTTCCGGTAGTTTTGGCAGCTCCGACAGTTTCGGCTTTTTCGACAGTTCCGGCTTTTCTGGATTTTTCAGCAGTTCCGACAGTTCTTGCTTTTCTGATAGTTCCGGCAGTTCTTGCTTTTCTGATAGTTTTGGCTCTTTCAACAGTTCCAGCTTTTCCGGCAGTTCTAGCTTTTTTTGCAGTTCCAGCAGTTCCGATAGTTTCGGCTTTCTAGCCTCTGCATTAGGGCAGCGTTATCCCTTAGGATCTCTCCTCCCACTATAACCCAAAGACAAGTAGAGAGAGGAAGAGATCCCAAGTGTGTTGAAATGACTTGAAGACCACCTCTATTTATACTAAAACGTTGAGCACATGTGGGGTTTATTTGGTTGCTGGCCGACCTTGACGAATTGTCTTATAACACAAATAAATTCATAACTCCATGAATACTTATCAGAATTAGATGATCCTTGGATCAATCCTACACCTCTCGATGAGAGGGATCCAAGAAAAATATCAGATGCCATAAATAAGATGACCCACATGGAGTTTGGCCCTAGTTGCCAATTTTAACACCTCCTCCAAATTTGAGGAAATTTCAATGGTGGGGTTGTGAGATATCCCAAACCCTAGCATTGAGATTGGTTTTTTTCCCTAAGCTTCCTTCCGCTAGTTCGTCATAGGGATCATTTTTCACCTTCAACTGAAAATCAATTCTTTGGTCCCCTTCTCCTCCTTGTTTAGGTCAAGTCTATCATTCGTTTCTAAACTCCTTGACCTAACTTGGGTCCACTTGGTCCCATACCTTTGAAAAGTCAACTCTTCAAAAACCACTTGGGAAACCAAGTTCAACAAGGATTTTAGGATTTTGGAAGCTCTTTTACAATTCACACTACTTAAACCTAGCCCGTAAATCCTTGTCCCCTTCTCCTAGAAAGCTTTGTACCTTGCTTAAATAACAAGCAAGTCCCATTCTTGAGCCTACCTAAGAAAGGGTCCCCGAGATCATTTCACACCCATCTTAGTTGATCTATCCTTTATAGGTGATTCTCCATATATCGGGTCTCCTCCCTTCAGTGAAAGTCCGTAAAGAGTAGGAAGCTTTAGCTGTGGTGACAGTGGGCTATAACTTCGTTGTTGCTCTTGACCTAGCAAGTACCCCTCTAGGACCCCCTGCTAGTTTGAGCGGTAACAGTTACCTCTATTAGAAGGAGGCGTAACAAAACCAACCTTGAATAGGAGAACTTTTGATGGAGCGTAGCAGATCAAACAAATTGATCTAGTTTAATAAAATCTTGTAAAAGAAAAAGAGAGTTTTCATTGAGAGCTAAAAACCAAAGGTGGAAGAAAATGAGAAAAGCTTAAAAGTCATGTAAGATAAAAATCTCAAGGTGACATGGATGGCTCACATTTTATTCATCTATGTATTTCTTTACATATTCTTGGTAATTTGTTTCATACGTTTCTTTGATCTTCTCATTGGATTAGCTTTTACAATTTCCTCAGTGGTAGCTTTAGACTAACCATTGAAATGGACAACCACATTACGTTGGACTGAAGGTTCTGTTGAAATGGAATTTCTACTGTTGATTACCCACCCTTAGTTGAAGTTCCCATTGGGATCCCATTTTCTTATTTTCTATCTAAGCTTTCTAACTCCCTTTGTGTTGAAGTAGATATCTTCTAAAACTTTGGATCCAAGGCATGTTACACCTCATATTCTATGAGTTTCCCACTTTGTAATTATCATCACATTGATGGAGACTTGTTGTTGGTTCCTTGGAGGTCTTTAGCTTGGGGAAGTTTCACTTGCCCTTGGATAATTATGATTGCTCCTTGGTGGTATTCTCACATGTGCTTGCTTTGTTGATGGCCCATTGGTTGCTCTTGTGGATGGTTGTGGAGGATACTATTTCATTATGATGTGGTTTGGTATATATGCTTGTCTTTGATATTGATGTTGGTTCTAGGTCCCCAAGGGGTTAGATGATAGTGTTAGTGTTGATGAGAGTAGTTGAGGTAGGTACTTTTTCATAGGTCTAAGTGTCTAGATGTTATGAACAAAGTTCATATACATAACAAAATACTTAGAATATTTGACATATGTAAATATCTGTTATAGGACAAGTAGTATATTTATATAGAAATGTACAAAAGGTATAAGGTGATTATAATGAGGGCCTGCTTATATACCTATGTAGGTGCCCTTTTATGAACGATCATGTCTTTAGGGCCACACCTCTTCATTAATTAATTATTACTTAATTAACTATTATTATGATTATTATTTATTTATTGCTATTTATATTATTTTTGTATAAATTATATTCATAACATTTCCTTCCTCTTCATAAAGCTTTCCCCTCAATTTTTATTATTGACAAAGTGTGTCATCTGTTTCCATTAGCATCTTTTGGAATTTTTCTAGTTGTCATCTTTGTTGATACAAGATGATAGGATCCTCTGAGTGATAAACAAAATTGTCGAATTGAGAAGGAATTTAACCATCCTAAATCGATTTTCTGTGGAATCTTGTGGTTACTGGATACTTTGTGTAAATTTTTATCACAAGACTGAATGGCATTATTAGTAGTCGGAACATAAGTTCGTTGTTTCTATTCTGAGTGATACATATATGCAAACTGATTGAGTTCACTGCTCTTGTAATTCAAATGTTGATAAGGATTTCTTTTAGTTTGATTTTCTCTTATCATGTATGTGGCAATTATCCTAATTTACTTCAAATACTCATGTTGTTTAGTTGGTTACAAAATCTTCATTTGGAATTTTCATCGTATGAACTACAACATCGAAATATGTTTTTACTTTAATAGGCTTGTCATCTTTTTGAGTTTTGATATTCATTGCATCAATATTTGTTCCTTTTTCTTCAACTTGAATTTCTATAGTTGAAGATTTCGATGCCTCCTCCTCAATAAGATGTTGTACTTTGTTTTCCAATGACTTCTTGTCCTTCTTAAGCTTCTCAATTTACGTCAGTAATTTTTCACTATGGTCCTTAAGCCAAGGAACTTCTTCATTTTTGTTAGCGGTTATTTTGTCAACTTCCCTTTGCATATTTTGTATCATTTTTTTTTATTTTATTGAAAAATTACTTTTGAGATATCTTGTATGTCTTATGGGGTGGTTGAATCTGGCTTCATTGTATCATCCCGTGGCATTAATTTTTTCTTTTTGTAGGAAAATGTCAAAAACATCTTTTTTTGTATTTAGGATGAAGGACCCTAAGGCCTTGTGATTCCATCTAGGGTGAACCCATAATTATATCACTATTGTCACTGTTGACCAGTAGAGTTGCATTTGAAGATTTATCAAAGACTCCATGCCCAAAGTACACTTCAAAGCATTTCAATGCCATAAAATCAATCAGAATGCTAGACTTCATCAGGGCTTCTAAGCCCCTTCTTCTTCTTCTCATCATTTTGTTTTTCAAATTCCGCAGCCTTGCGGGGATATTGTAAAGATGATGCTAGTGTGATTAAAAAAAGAGTAGTGTAACATGTCTAGGTAGTTTAGAACTTTACTAGCAAGTGAGTTCACTCTAGGGAGTTTTTTCCTAAGTTAATTATTTTTGTTTTTAAAAACTGAATAATTAGTTGAGTTTTTCTCCAAGATATGCTCCAAAGCTGGAGTGCGGCTTGATGATAGAGTCTTAGGTGAGCCCCAGAGTCTAGAGTCAATGTGTATTACCATACTAGATCATCTCTAAGGTTTCATGAAATTTGCTTTAGTCTAGGTGTCACTTTTTAATTAGTAAAATTTTCTCGCAATATAAGATTTTTATAAATTTTTGATGTAAGATGTAGTAAGTGTTGTCTAAAGAAGTTGTGGGGGGTATGAGTACTCAAAATTAGACCGTTGCACCTAAACTTTCTATTTATAAACACTTTGAGGGTCAAAAAGTGATTATTCACCCCCTCAGAACCCATTTTTTCTAAGTTTTGGCAAAAATTGGCAATTAATTAGCCGCAAAAATAATAATTGGGAGAAAATAAAAAGTCTCTCCAAGTGGAAATGATAAAAAATGAAGTGGAAATTCCACAAAAATTAAAAGGTCAAATCAAAAAGTGATAGGGACTCCACTGATCAAGGAAGATAACCACAAGAGAATTTTAGTGGTCCCAACATCAATGAATGGTCCAAAAAATCACGCTTTTCAATGTAGACAATTTGAGTTCCATGATCTGATGGGGATTTCAATTAAGTTTTGGTCAAGGATGAGTTTGAAAAGGGTCTCCACCACTCCAACATTCAATTACCACTACACCCATTTTTCTAGTGCAAACGACTACCTCTCTTGGAGATTTGTGCAGGCCATTGAAGAGTTATGATTTACTCAGAGGGATCAGGATGTTTTGTTGAGAAATCAAGAGGCTTACGATTTCTCTTTACATGATAATTACTTGTGAGTTTGTTGGCATTTTTATTATTATGTTTTCCTTCTTTCATCAAGCAATTACCATAATAAAAACATGAAGATCACAAAGGACAAAAGAACACAAGATATAGGCTCCAAGCCAAGGCAAAACCCCTCTAAAGGGAAAACCCAAAAAAAGTTCTCTTCTTGTAGAATCAGATCAAAGTGAGATATCCAAGACCCATGACCCTTCTAGATGCCAAGTCAGACCTTCCTTCTTCATGGCAAATTCATCAACGACAAGAGACCAATAGCATATTCATCATCAAAATAGATCTTCAACAAGCAATACATCAAGGTAGAACTTCCACAATCTCAAACTCCTGAAGAAACTCTTCTTTTAGATTTCGTCCCTCCTTCCTTCTGCGAAATTTCAGATCAAATGATGTGAATTGTGTGTGTCCAACAACTCTCCTTCTATATATATTGTCTAGAGGGGTTCAAATAGACATGTCCACTAGGGCAGGGCCGACTTGATAGGTAGGCCGACTCAACATCTAGAGGGGTTTTTGACCCAAATTACATATTTAAAAATTCTTTTTCCTTTTTCTTTATAATAGGTCCAAATAGGACTTTGACTCTTTGACTCAAGAAAGCCTAGAAGCACGAAGAACATGCTTATCTAAAATAATAATAAAATGTCACGAATAAAATATATAAAAATAATACAAATAATGTAAATGACAATAATAATAATTAATGATTATTTGTAATTAGTTAATGAAAACGTATGTCCCTATGGACATAACCATTGGTGAAGAGGTACCTGCCTAGGGCATATAAGCATGCCCTCACCTCATTGCAATCATCTCATATCAATTCTTATACAATATTCAATATACTGTTACATGTCTTACAATGGACATTTACGTCTTTGAAGTATTTTAAAGATTTTCGCTGCGTATACGACTTTTGTTGTTACATTGGTATCAGGGCATTCCTCTGAGTATATGAACTTTGTTCGTTACATTAGTATTAGAGTCACGTTTGATCCAGGTCTTTGGCCGTCAACTTTGCGTCAATGTTGTTGTCGTCACATTCTAAGCATTTCTCTAAACCAGTCTTAGAGATTCTCCATTCTACTGGATTCGTCATCAAGCCCTTGGCCATTGAAAATATATATATATATATATATATATAGTAAAAAAAGTGAAGCATTATTAAAAAATATTACATGTATAGAAAAAAGAAAGTTACATAAAAAAATGGGAAAATAATATTTAGAAAAAGGAATATATTAGAAAAAAATGAAAAAAGAAAAAAATTCACATACATATATTAAAAAAATTATGTAATATATATATATATATATATTTTTTTTTTCAATAAAATTATAAACTTGGTTGATAGACATTTAGGAAAACCTCTTCAACTATCATTCAATTTCCCAAAATCTGAGTTTGGAGAAAAGATAAAACATATGACCTCACAGTTCTCTTGCGTGGCTAAGTCCCTTGTAGGAACAAAGGCATTTGGGTTATCTTGAAGAACTAGGTTGGTATCGTTAATGAAGCCTTAGCTTCCTCATCCTAACTTTCTTGCAACCACCTTGAGTCCTTACCAAGTTAAAGGAGTTGAGGGGAAGTAACACCTTAGAATATGCATTAATAAAACTAACCAAGACTCTGCTTCACACACTCACCTACAACTTTGGTTCAACTTGTAATTGTTTATTATTTAAAGCTCTTTCTCAAATACATACAAGTTGGATTTTGAGAATCTACATTTACTTGCAAGTATTTTATTTTATGTACTTGTCTATTTCACTCACATGCTCATATTGAATCTCATGTAATGTCATTATATCCTGTTTGAGCCATTTCATTTATAAGTACAAGTCTTCTTTACTTGCAAGCTCTATTTCTATTTAGTTGATCATTTCTCACAATTGTATTCGATCTTTTTGTTATTGTGATTTTGTCTTGTTTCACTAACACTTGTTTTGCAGCTTTCCCATTCTTGCAACTTGTAACTTGAAAGCTAATTTTTCATTGCAAGTATTGTGATTTTACTTTGAGCATATATTTCTTGCAAGTATATTATTGTTACTGGTATACTTATACTTCCCTTGCAGGATCTTGTTGAATCTATTGGATTTTTTCATATTGTTCATGTTTATAACTTTATGCTCATAATTATTTGAACTTGTTATTCAATCTCACTTCAAGTTATTTGAGGGGTGAATGTTTAATCACTTTAACTAACATCATAATCTCTTAGAACTTGTTATCTTTAGCAATATTTTTTATTTAAATCTTCCTTAGGGCCTACCCCCCTCGGCTTAACTAGGAGAGAGACTAGACGAAGAGAGTTGGGATTAGGTGACAACCCCTTCTCTGAGCGTTGGCACAAAGAACACACCTTGCGGGTTGAGGATTATTCCCACATTTTTGGGTATGCAATCTGCGTGAACAACATTTTTGGGTGCCAATGCCGGGGATAAGTCCTCTTTGACCCAAAGTACGACTAATTTTCGGTTTTGCGGTTTGGATTTTTGGAGTTAGGTTCCTGCTCAAGTGGCGACTCCACTTGATTCATTTTCTGCAAGAGTTTCTACTAGGATAAATCCAAGTAGCTTGGTTAGCCCCACTCTTGATCGTGAAAAGGATTTTAGATTGAGACTAAACGAGATACCTTCTTGTAGATTTCTTGCTAGTCTTGGGAAGGAAACTATTTTTGATATCCAAGGTCGAGTTGAGCAAGACATCATGGATGACTTGTTTGCTCCTTGTAACTTTTCTAACATTAATGGCTATCTGAATAATATTTCAGATAAAGCCATTGAAAAGTTGCCTTCATTCCAAGGTAACAAAGCCATTAGTGCTGAGACTCACCTTAGGAACTTCAATCTTTGTGTGAGCAAGTGGTGTAATAATGCTAACCATGAGGATGTTAAGATGAGACTTTTCGTCCTCTCTTTAGATGAAGATCTCATCCTCTCTTTAGATGAAGATGCTCTTGATTGGTTCACAGAGCTTCCTGCTAACTCTTTTGATTTTTTGTGGTAGATCATTACAACCTTTAATGAAAAGTATGGAAACAAAAGAGAAGAAAAACATTTGCTCAATGCTATTAGCCATAATAAGAAGAATAAGAGTGAGGCAGTGGAAGAATTTAATAAGAGATTTAATGATATTGTGAAGAGTTCGCCTCAAGATGTTAAACTACGGAGAAGTCTCTTTTGATCTATTATTTTGATGCATATGTCGCTGATACTTCTTATGAACTAAGGCATGTTGAGTCGAATGATTTAAAGGTTGCTTAGACTTTGGTTGAAAAATTGGAGAAATGTAGAAAGGCGTCTAGGAAGTTGGAGATTCTGGGATTTTATAGGGGTCCAAAAAAGTCAAATGAGTCTAAGAAAGAAGTTAAAGAAGTTGATCATGACCTTATCAAGGACATAGAAGTAAAGGTTGTAATTAAATTGATAGTGTACCAACTAATAGTCACGGCAAGATATTTTTTCCTTAATTGAAGGGCAAAAATTGACGACTAATGGATTTCATTTTGCACAATGGTTGTTATGAAATATGAAAGGAAGTCATGTCTTCATCACCGGTGTTATCTGCCCCAATTTTTGAAAACCTTTTATAATTGAATGTGATGCTTCCAAGTTTGGATTAGGAGCCGTATTAATGCAAGGTGGCCACCCTATAGATTTTGAAAGCAGAAAGTTAAATAAGAGGGAGTGTTTGAAATCAACATATGATAAAGAGATGCTTGCTATCATGCACGACCTAACCAAATGGCGACAATATCTTCTAGGTAGCAAATTTTTGATATATATGGATCACAATAACCTACAATATCTTTTACAACAAAAAACACTTTCGGTAAAATAATAAAAATGGTTGGAGAAATTAACTACATTTGATTTGGAAGATGCATAAGAAGGGTAAAGACAATGTTACTGTTGATGCTCTATCTTGGAAAGACAAAGACCCACTATTACTTGCAATCTCAACTATAGTCCCAGAATGGTTAGATGAAATTCAAAGTGAATACGCGAAGAATTCATATCCCTATAACTTAATAATCCTATTTAAAACTCAAAACTCGAATGGAAGAATGACATTCTTTAGTATAAGGGATGGATTTATTTAAGTCCCACTTCCAAATTTAAAATTGAAGTTCTGAAGCAGTGTCATGATTTTCTGGAAATGCATGTACAAGGAAATTCAAAAATATGTGGCAAAATGTAGGAATTTACAGGGTAAGTTCCTTAGACAGAACACCAAAGGACACCGCTCACAAACAGATCACAGATCAATACACTAGTATTCTCGACGTGGTTAAAACCCTCAAAGAGGGAAACAGTCCACAGCCTAAGCCAATGCGCCCACTTCAGACAATTTATTAATAAAAGAATGAAAATTTACATAAGCTTCTCTCATGAACGGTTACCCTACAAATGACCCTCCATGCTCTTTAAATAGAGATCATGGACCAATCGGGTGTTAAGCCACGGATCAAGTGTCGGTAATACCGAGGAGAGAATGAATCGTCGGATCACTTCATGTCTAGAACATATCGTGACCGCCGGATTGTAAGATACAAAAGTACATAGTAAGGAAACACACTTTACCTAACTCTACACTAGACCATGTAATACTTAACTATTTCCTATGTGTCAGAATATCCTAACATCCCCCCTTAAGAACAACTTGGGATAGGATTGAAGTATGTACACATATGACAAAATAGGAGAAGGAATGAGGCATTAGAGCCTATCCCCCCTTAGTGACAACTTCCTGAAATCCAACCATAAATCGAAGTTTAGTAAACTTCACCTTTGTGAGAGCCTTTGTAAAGATGTCTGCAACTTGATCATCTGTTGAACAATATTGCACTTCAAGAACATGGTCATGAATGAGCTTTCTGATGAAGTGCATGTGCAATTCAATGTGTTTGCTGCGCTGATGTTGGACTGGATCTTTACATAGTTGAATGGCACTTTGATTATCACACCAAAGTGTAGTTGGATGCTGTTGTTGAAGCCAAACTCTGACAGGATCTGACGAAGCCATAGGGCTTCCTTACTAGCTTCTACGGCACCACGATACTTTGCTTTTGCTGAAGAAAGAGAATTGGCACTTTGTTTCTTGCAGCCCATGTAATAGGTCCTGAACCAAGAGTGAACACATAACCTGCAGTAGACTTCCAATCATTAGGGTCACCAACCCAATTGGAATCAGTGAAACCAACCAATAGAGGAGATGCTTTTGCACTGTAATGAATCCCAAATTGAACTGTATCTCGAACATAACAAAGTATTCTTTTAGTTGCTTTCCAATGACTTTCATGTGGGTTTTGCATAAACGGAGCAATAAGGTCGACAACGAAGGAAATGTCAGGATGAGTATGGGTCAGATACAAAAGTTTTCCTACAAGTTGATGGTATAAGGTAGCACCAACTTCAGGGGAAGTACAAGTGACTGAAAATTTGGCTCCAGACTGAAAGGGAGAAGGGGCTAGCTTATAGTCTTCCATGTGAAAATGGCGTAGAAGATCATAGGCATACTTGGACTAGGAAAGGGAAATATCTTCCTCGGATTGCAAGACTTGAAGACCAAGAAAATAATGCAAGTGTCCTAAGTCTATCATTTCAAACTTCTTTTTAATGCTGGACTTCACATGGTTTATAAGGTTGGGATCCCTACCAATAAGGAAGAGATCATTAACATAAAGAACAAGAATGATAAGAGACTTGCCCACTTTCTTGGTGTAAATAGTATTGTCAGAATGACACCTAGAAAAGCCAGTTTCTAGAAGAAAGCTATCCATTTTGGCATACCAAGCCCGAGGGGCTTGCTTGAGACCATAAAGGGATTTCGTAAGCTGACATACAAGGCTGGAGTCTGTTTGTGTAAAGCCAGTAGGTTGTTCCATATAGATTTCTTCATGCAAGTCCCTGTGCAAGAAGGCAGATTTGACATCCTTCTGATGGACTTTCCATTTGAAAGAGGTAGCAAGGGAAAGAACAAGGCAGATAGAGTTCATTTTGGCAACAGGGGAGAAGGTTTCAGCATAGTCAGTGCCTTCAACTTGTGAAAAACCCTTAGCAACAAGACGAGCTTTATGTTTATCAACTTTTCCATCTGGTCCATACTTGGTCTTGTAAACCCATTTGCATCTAACAAATTTTCGCCCCTTTGGAATTGGAACAAGATCCCATGTATGATTTGCTAATAATGAACGATATTCTTCATTCATAGCTGCGTTCCAATTTGGATGGCCTGAAGCTTCTGCAAAGGTGTCAGGATCATAATTCGCTAAAGCTTGAGCCAGTAAAGAAGAGGCTCTATCGAACTGAGAACGTGTACGTTGCTCAGCTATAGGATCATCGTCAAGAGCACTTGCTGCATTGTGAGTAGCACAAACCCATTTTAGACGCTGAGCTGAAGGAGGATCCTTAGAAGGTGGGGGAGGATTGTCATCCTCGCTGTCATCATCTGAAGAAGAAATATTTTCAGAAGTAGAAGGGATAGAGAGAGGTGGCACATCTGCGGAACTAGGCTCGTAGGCCGATATATTTTCAACAAACGTTACATCTCTTCTAATGATAACATTTTTGGACTTAAGTGGAATAAGTCTATATCTTTTGACATCTTCAGAATATCCAACAAAAATACATATTTCACTCTTAGTAAAGCTTTATGTTTCTCATCTGGAATATGGGCCCATGCTTCACTTCCAAAAACACGAAAGTGACTTGCATCTGGTTTAATTGAGCTCCATGCTTCTTCTAAAGTGATATTCTTTAAAACCTTAGTAGGAGTGCGATTTACTATGTAATTTGCATAGTTAATTGCTTATGCCCAAAAATTAAGACTAAGTCCTTTAGCTTTAAGCATACAATTAGCCATTTCCTTTAAGGTGCGATTCTTCCTTTCAACTACACCATTTTGTTGTGGAGTATATGGAACAATATGTTGCATTTGAATTCCATTCTCAGTGCAAAAGTTGGTGAATTTGTTGCTAACATATTCTCCGCCATTATCAGATCTTACCTTAAGAATTTGATGTCCAGATTGTTTTTCAACAAAGGCCTTAAAGACCAAGAACCTGTTAAATACTTCACTCTTGAGTTTTAATAAGTATACCTAAGTGCGTCTGGAGAAATCATCACTGAAAGTTAAGAAATACTTGTAGCCAGAGAATGAAACAACTAGAAGTGGACCACATAAATCACTATGCACAAGCTGTAAAGGGGCTGAGGCGGGCCAAGAGGCACGTTTTTCAAAACTATCCCGATGATGTTTTCCGAGTATACATCCGGAACAAACACCATCTTTGCAAGATACCATTGGAAGACCTGGCACGTTTTTCAAAACTACCTCGATGATGTTTTCCGAGTATACATCCGGAACAAACACCATCTTTGCAAGATACCATTGGAAGACCTGTCACCATATTTTCTTTACATAGATTCTGTAGGAATTTACAGGGTAAGTTCCTCAGACAGAACACCAGAAGGAC
This sequence comes from Pinus taeda, assembly GCA_000404065.3. Lineage (NCBI taxonomy): Eukaryota > Viridiplantae > Streptophyta > Pinopsida > Pinales > Pinaceae > Pinus > Pinus taeda. The sequence continues at coordinate 197,629 of APFE031339661.1, read as the reverse complement.
ACCGCTCACAAACAGATCAC
>APFE031339661.1:140530-197589 GCA_000404065.3 Pinus taeda | reverse complement strand
AAGTCTAATGGTCTTGAACTTGGACAAGAAATCTTCAATGCAAGAAAAATCATTGGGGTTGAATGTAAGCAACTCATTTTCAAGCTGATGGGCTCTAAGTTCATTTTTTATTCCAAAAACTTTAGTAAGTTGCTCCATTGCTTTATTAGGAGTATCAAGTTCAGCAATATGGAATCTAAGATCGGGAGAGATAGACATCCCTATCAACCCACGTGCTTGATCTTGCCTATTTTCCCATTTTGCTGCTTTCTCTTCATCTTTTGGCTTGGTTTCTTAGCCTGTGGCTATTCCGTAAAGACCTTTACTTCTAAGTAAATCCACAATGTAGGACCACCATTGGAAGTAGTTGGTGCTGTCAAGGATAACTTGGCATGAACTTTCCATTTTGACAGAAACTGAAGCTATGTATGCTGAAACTAAGTGTTCCAATGGAAAGAGCTCGAAAAATTAGGCTGGTTCAAAAAAAAACGGTTCTCAAAACGGCTTTCGGATGAAGAAGTTATGACCTTTTTAAAAAAAATTGATGAAGGCGCCGGCAAAGTGCGGGAATGTGCGGAAATGAAAAAAAACGTTCATTTTTCAACAAAAAAGATATTTGAACCCAAGACCTCTACGCTCTTAAATTAGCTTTGAACCAAGGGAGCTATACAAAAAGATAGAGAGAGAGAGGGGGGGGCTTTGTTTTCTTTTAGTCACGGATGCTTTGGATTGCGTGCTTGCTTGAGAAAGCTCTTTTTCTCTCTACAAAACAAAAACACAAAACCCAACACGGACATGCAAAGAAAAACGAACCTTACGGCTCAAAGTTAGCTTTAGCCGGAAAATAAATATTTTTCTCAATGTTTCTGATTTTCCAAGATCACACTAAGATGCAGGGAAAAGAGCATACGCATGAGAAAAAAACTTCCTTTCTGTTTCTGATTTGCCCAAATCGCACAAAGTCGCAGGGCAAAGAGCATACGCAGAAATGAAAGGTATAGATCCGGTAATAAAAAAGCTAAATAAACAGAAACCGAAATAACCAGAGAGAAAAATAACAGTAAACTGCAGATAAACAATGTATACCTCCAGATCTTAAAAATGACGCAGATAGGGCTACCGGAAACCTTTTCGCGTGAAACGAAAGGGGTTCCTCACTGGAACAGATGCTCCGAACACAACAGAGCAGTCCTCTCGGCCCGAAAGCAGTCAGAAACAGTAGATCTAGGAAACGACAGCCGCATGCAGTTCTACCGGCTTCAGATTTGGATCACCAATGGACGCGGCCCTCAAATAGCTCTTATACCATGTAGGAATTTACAGGGTAAGTTCCTCAGACAGAACACCAAAAGGACACCGCTCACAAACAGATCACAGATCAATACACCAGTATTTTGACGTGGTTAAAACCCTCAGAGAGGGAAACAGTCCACGACCTGCGCCAACGTGGCTACTACAGGCAATTTATTAATAAAGAATGAAAATTTACATAAGCTTCTCTCATGCACGGTTAACCTACAAATGACCCTCCATGCGCTTTAAATAGAATTCATGGACCAATCGGGTGTCAAGCCACGGATCAAGTGTCGGTAATACCGAGGAGAGAATGAACCGTCGGATCACTACATATCGTGACCGTCGGATTGTAAGTTACAAAATGTACAACGGTAAAGAAACACACTTTACCTAACTCTATACCTAACTCTATACTAGACCAAGTTGAACTTAACTATTCCTATGTGTCCGAATATCCTAACAGATTCTGAAGGGAGCGATAGTTTAAGTGGCCAAATCATTCATGCCAAGGTTTGCTCACTTCATCTTTATGAGCAACAAACACCGAGGGAAGATTTGATGGCCCAAAGTTGTTAAACTTATACAACCTTGTAGAATCATCAGCAATGCCACTAGCTAAAATCTGTCTAGGATCTCTTAGGTCCTTAATTACAACATTGTGAGGTGAAAATTCAACGATTTTACCTTCACCTGAATGAGTTATCTAATATACAGATAGAAGGTTGCAGGATAAGGTTGGAACACATAATACATCATTTAATTGACCATTGTTTAGATGAACAGTTCCAGTCCCTACAACACTAAGAGATTTATCATCACCAACATATATATTTTTGGTATTACAATCATTTAAAGAAGAAAACATGGCTTTGTTTTTGGCCATGTGATAAGAAGCTCCATAATCAATGAGCCACTCATGGGAATGGGAAGAAGAAAATACATTTAGTGCATAACTAGACCGAGATGCTTGACAACCACATGCAGAAAGTGCTATTCCTGAAGATGAAGTTGAAGTTGAAGAGTGCTCCAAATGGATGTTATGCTTCTTTATTGTTGCTTCCAAGGCTTCCATTTTCTTAAAGCATTTGGATTCTAAGTGGCCATCTTGATTACAAAAGTGGCAATGTCTATCAGTGTTCTCCCCTTTGTTTTTATTTGCCTTATCATTTTGTTGAAATGATTTTTCATTTTGAGACTGAAATTGCTTAGGACCTTTGTTTGTTTAGGGCCATTCCTTTTAGGATACTGCTTCTTAGGATTTTTTGAATTTGGTTGCTGCTGGGCGGCTAAGGCTTTCTTAGAAGAGTTTCCAAGATTAAGAAGACCAAGATATAAGAGCTTTTCTTGTTCTCTTATTAAAAAATCACAAAGGGCATCAAAAGAGGGGGACTTGTAGTCTTGTCCTTGAGAAATAAAGGCTTCTCTACTAGAATGGAAGGTGGAAACAAGCACAGAGTAGGTTGGTCCCAACTTAGTAAGAATGGAATAGATAAGGCTACCATCTTCTTTCTTAACCTTAACTCCTTCCAAGAGAAGTCTAAGGGTCTTGAACTTGGACAAAAAATCTTCAATGGAAGAAAAATTATTGGGCTCCAATGTAAGCTACTCATTTTCGAGTTGATGGGCTCTGATTTCATTTTTTATTCCAAAAATTTTAGTGAGCTGTTCATTGCTTCATTAAAAGGATCAAGTTCTGCGATATGGAATCTAAGGTCTGGAGAAATAGACATCCATATCAACCCACGTGCTTGGTCTTGCCTATTTTCCCATTTGGCTGCCTTATCTTCATCTTGAGGTTTGGTTTTTGGCCTGAGGCTATTCTGTAAAGACCTTTACTTCTAAGTAAATCCACAATGTAGGACCACCATTGGAAGTAGTTGATGCTGTCAAGAATAACTTGGCATGGACTTTCCATTTTAACAGAAACTGAAGCTATAGATGCTGAAACTAAGCGTTCCAATGGAAAGATCTCGAAAAATTAGGCTGATTAAAGAAAAACGGCTCTGAAAACGGATTCTGGATGAAGAAGTTGTGGCTTTTTGAAGAAAAGTTGTTGAAGATGCCGATGAAGTGCGTGAATGTGTGGAAATGAATGATAATGTTATATTTAAAAAAAATCTTCCCCCTTTCTAAACTTAATCTGATTAGCTCACTTTAAAAAAAGATTTTATGTGATTCACTTTTATAAATAAGTGAAAGTCACTTTTACAATGGTACTTTATGAGCTACTCACTAAATTGTAACTTAAATAAAAAGATAAAGAGACTTTAGAATTATAAGTGACTCACTTTTTATAATGGGCGAGAACAGTGTTACATAAAGTAACTTTAAAACATAAGTTATATGTGCTTTTTGAAAAAGTAACTCAACAAAAAAAAGAGACTTGAACTCAAGACCTCTATTCTCATAAAGTAATTTTGGACCAAGTGAGCTAGATTAAAATGTTAGTAATTTTTGGAAAAGAGAGTTTTTTAATTTTTTTTTTTTTTGTATTTATTTATGTAGTCACTAAAGCTTTGGGGTGCGTGCTTACTTAAAAAATCTCATTTTTGCCTACAAAACAAAAACCAGAAAACCTGACACAGACATACAAAAAAAAAACAAACTTTACGGCTTGAAGTTAGCTTTAGCCAGAAACTAAATATTTTCCTCAATGTTTCTGATTTTCCGAGATCATACTAAGGCGCGACGGAAAAGAGCATATGCATGAGAAAAATCCTTCCTTTCTTTCTTTGATTTGCCCAGATCGCACAGAGTCGTGGGGCAAAGAGCATATGCAAAAATGAAAGGTATAGATCTGGTAATAAAAAAACAGAGCTAAATAAACCGAAATAAACAGAGAGATGAATAGCTAAAACTACAAATAAAGACTGTATACCTCCAGATCTTAAAACTGACATAGCTTGGGCTACCGGAAACTTTTTTGCGTGAAACGAAAGGGGTTCCTCATTGGAACAGATGCTCTTAACACAATAGAGCAGTCTTCTCGGCCCGAAAGTAGTCAGAAACAGTGGATCTAGGAAACGACAGTCAGATGCAGTTGTATCGGCTTCCGATTGGGATCACCAACGGATGCGGACCTCAAATAGCTCCAATACCATGTAGGAATTTACGGGGTAAGTTCCTCAGACAGAACACCAAAGGACACCGCTCACAAACAGATCACAAAACAATACACCAATATTTGACATGGTTAAAACCCTCAAAGAGGGAAACAGTCCATGACCTGAGCCAACGTGACCACTTCAGGCAATTTATTAATAAAAGAATGAAAATTTACATAAGCTTCTCTCATGAACGGTTACTCTACAAATGACCCTCCATGCTATTTAAATAGAGATCATGGACCAATCAGGTGTTAAGCCACGAATCAAGTGTCGGTAATACCGAGGAGAGTATGAACCGTCAGATCACTTCATGTCTAGAACATATCGTAACCGTTAGATTGTAAGTTACAAAAGTACATAGTAAAGAAACACACTTTACCTAACTTTACACTAGACCAAGTTATACTTAACTATTTCCTATGTGTCGGAATATCCTAACGCAGAATGCGATAAATGCCAAATAAACAAAAATTAAAAGAGTTTGACATAAGGATTGCTCCATCCCCTACATATACCAAATCAGAAGTGGGAAGAAATAGCGATGGACTTCATTGATGGGCTACCTATGTCAAATGGAAAGGATAAAATGCTTGTGGTTGTTGACTGACTCCCTAAATATGCACATTTCATGGGCATAAGAAATTCAGACTCAACAAAATAAATTGCCAAAATATTTACAAATTGCATGGGTTTCGAAAAATCATTGTTAGTGATCAAGATGCCAAGTTTTAGGTATACTTTTGGAAGGAGTTATTCAAACAAATTGGGACATCCTTGAACATGAGCTAAACGTACCACCCCTAGATAGATGGGCAAACTGAAATTGTCAATAAATGTTTGGAAGCATACCTTTGTTGTTTTGTAACTGTTAAAATTGGCAACTAGGGCCAAATTCCACCTTAGGACAACTTATATGATGGAGATGATTATTGCATTGGATTCCTTTTTCGGAGAGGTACAATTTTGATATAAAGAGCATCTCATTCTGACAAGCAGAAATGGAATTATGAATTTATTTCTCCTATGGTCAAATTGTCAAGGTCGGCTTCAGTGAAATGTAGGCTCATGAAGCCCAACAGATGTGCTTTTTCACCCTCAACATTGTGTATAAATAAGAGGGACCTTTTCCTCATTTGGACATCATCATCTCATCACACTTTCTTCTCTCTCTTGATTGGGTCATACAACACTGGAGGCTTTTCTCTTCTTCTTCGCACGTGTGGCAAGAGGCCGAGTTTTTCTGGGCAAAACAAGTTGAAATTGTAGAGCGTTGAGCAACGTTGACCAATGGGAGTTTGACCAGCATTGACCTCGGTTTTTGGGCCAGAATTTCATTTTTCTTAGGCTGTAATTATTGGCACAGAAATCGAGGCATTTGGAGTGGTTTGACCAACGTTGACTTTAGGTTGTCTTATGTTTTGTGCGCAGAAAATTACAACAGACTTTCTTGTTGATTTTTGGTAGCATCAGATGTGCTCTAGCCATGAAAATTGGTGGAGAGGCTAAGGCACATGAGATCTCCAAGGCCCATAAATCGTTTGGTGAAATTCCACCCGAATGGAGAGATATTAAAATAATTAATATTTTTAACGGGGTTCCTAAGTTTAAACTTATGAAAAATAAAATATTAATGTGTATTAATATATTATGGGTGAGAAAGTTCTAAATAACGAGGATCAATCCAGATCTAATCTTAGTCGTTGATTAGGGACTTAATCTCGACTGTTGAATTGTCAACAGGAAAAGTATAAGAGGAGGTTTGAGGGTCAGTTGGAGATACACCATATTGATCAGTCAATTCGATTTTTTGGGGCAGGGTTTGCTAAGAAATCGTGTTAGTGATCTGTTGTAGCGAGGGGTAGTTCAACAGAAAGTTGAGAATACATAGCATAGAGGCAGAGATAATGACGGAGAGACAATGCAGAGGTAGCTTGGGCTGTTGTAGAGGCAGCCAGAGCTGACGTAGAGGCAACGAGTGCTGACGCAGAGGTTTGGAGGGCCAGCGCTGGTGACGCAGGAGGCTGAGAAACTGACGCAGAGCTGATGCAGAGGTTGACAGAGCTGACGCTGGGCAGAGGGCTCTGTGCTGTGGTGTTTTCGTGGGGTAGATTGAGAGCTGAGAGGCAAACATAGAGCCATAGAGGGTGACACAGTTTCAAAGAGAAGCTTGGGGCAACTTTTGCTGTCTAGTTGAGGAACAGTCGAAGTCACTGTGGAATTCATCATCCGGTTGTTGATCAGCCGAAATATCTGTCTCTGGAGCAAGGTACTTCTACCAAGGATAATCTATGAAGGGTGAGCCATTTTTGGCACCCTAGTTGTATTTAGAAAACTGCATAATAATAAAACCCTCATATCTGCTGCATTGGTTTTCCCGCATTGGGTTTTTCTGGGGATGATTGTCCAAAAATAACGGTGTCCCTTTTGTTGTCTCAGTTTATTTCAGATGCTGATCTGTATGTTTGTGAAGGCTGCAATTGTGTTTATTTCTATGTTGCACGAAACTTCTAGGAACCCAGCGTTTCAGGCCGTACCCGTACCCAAAACTCTGAAACTTGACCGAAACTCGACCATCATGTAATCATCTATGAGAGATAATATAGACTTGTTTTTCCTTCTAAATTGTCATCTATGGGTCTTATTCTCTTTTTTCTTGCAAAGATGTTGTGTTATTCACTTTATATCTTTAATATATATATATATATATATATATATATATATGTATATGACGTTTTGGATGACGTTTCCATTTTTGGGAGGTGACGTTTCTAAACGTACACGTTTTGGAAACTTCGAAACGTTTCAGCGTTTTGTGCAACTTAGGAACTTTATTTCGATATTTATGCATATAAATAACTTGTTAATGTAAAAGACAAGTAGGAGAAAATAAACTAGATATTACAGTGGGGGTTTTTGATATTGTTAGATTCATAAATCTTCACATGGTATAAGAGGGATTGTAGATCACAGGAGGACTGAAGATGCCAGCAAGAGAAATCTGGAAAATTTGCAGCAGCAACAGCTGTCCTGAGAGACAATATTGTTCCAGAGCTAAAGCGACAAGAGAAGAGGTGACATAGTGCTTAGAGGGTGACGTAGAGGCTCACGTAGAGCCTGCATCAACATTTCCAACTAGGAAAGGGGCTAGCGTAGAGGCAAAGATGGGCAGGTCAAGCCTACGTAGTGCCCGATCATCTTTCTTAGCCAAGAAGGATTGACGCTGTGGCTAGGAGGAGCAAATTCAGCCCAAGCTGTGATTGCGCAGAGCCTGAAGGGCTCAAATTCTTCAGTTGCCGTGGTTAAGGGAGCTGTGCAGATTGTGATTTGAGGACTTGGTGGGACGTTGTTTCTGTCTGTGCAGATTGTGATTTGAGGACTTGGTGGGACATTGTTTCTGTCTATGCAAAATAATGTCTAAGGAGACGGAACCAAGGTAGAGGGAAGCACTACCTCGACGGATCTCTAGCCAAGAGATCCAGATCCGAGTTGTAGTGGCAAAGGAGGTTTGGAGAGGAGTGGTACGACAGTTGGCCGGAGGATTTCCAGGAGGGAAGTCGAGACTCAAAGGGAGTCTAGAAGAGGAGCAGAGATGGCGGTGAACGGATTGAGGGATCAGGTCAGATTGGATGGGGCTTCCAATTTTGTCATCTTGACGGCCAGGATCCTGAGAACCCTGGATAGATACTGCATCAAGGACTATGCCTTGAAAGTAGTTGCCATCCCAGTTGACCTAATTAAGAATCAGAAGAATGAGGAGGTTCAGGCGAGGGCGAAGTGCATGATCCTAGACAGGGTCAAAGATCATGTCATAGCACCCTTGAGGGATCATGAGATAGATCCCTTCCTCCTCAGTGAAGAATTTCAACCCCCACTCCGCTTAGCAGTTTTTGTTATCACTCCATGCATTTAGTTTTAAATCCAAGCATGATAAAAATTCTAAAATCTGGAAATGACAATATTTTTTGAAAACACAAATTTATAGATTTCACAACTGCTGAAATTGTAGAAATAAAACACAGCAAAATTATGACAGCCACACATAGAAAATAACATAGTGATTTTTGGTCAATGTGACCCTGGAAAACCCCCCCTACAACTCTTGGGAAAAACCAATTTGAGAGCTCTTCTTTATTTTTGAAAATGCTTTTACAGAGAAACTGAAATACACAATAAAATTTCCAGCAACCACAAATTACAACTTATCTCGATTTCCATGCTTGAACTCTGCCTCGAAAATCATGCCAATCAGCAAACTGCCAAAACAGAAAATTTCCAAGCAATAAAACAACATTAAATGTTGTATGATTTGCCTCGAAAATTGTGCCCGAAACCTGTTGTACAAACTGTACGAACCATATAGATTTCAGCAGTGCGCTTGCCTTGAAAATCATGCCCAAACCTTGCCTCGAAAATCATGCCCTTGCTGTTGTCCATCTTCCTCGATTTTTGTGTCTTTCTCCTTCTGTACGGGTTTCCCTTGGGATGTGTGTCAATAAATGCTGCTGCCTAGATTCGCTGAAATGTCTTCTTGCTGCTCTCCTTCACTTCCTCACTGCTCAGAAATTTTCTCCTTGCTCTCTCTTCTCTTTCTCTCAAATGCTCATGAAAGAATGAATTGATCTTTTTTCCTTCTCTTCTCTTTTTACTCTTTAAATGACCTTTTGGGTTACCCTAAGATTTAATGGCTGAGATTCATTTAGATCTAGGGATGAGAATAAATGTGCATTTAATTCTCACTTTCTATTTTTTTAACTCACCCACTTAAATAAAGACCCAATTAGCCTTTTATTTCCATTGTCACTTTTTCACTTTAGAACTCTTCATTGACTTTAATAAAGTCACCTTTAAATTAGAATGTAACTTTATGACTTATAATGTCACTTTTAAATTAAATTGACTTTACCACTTATAAAGTCACTTTAGGAGAAAAGTACAAATAAATTTGGACACTTTTCCCTAGGCCAAAGATCAAAGCTTTAGAGAACTGCTTGTCCTCTGGTACCCAAATTTTACCACTCCCTCTTACCGAGAAAAGTGTTCCTCACCACTCCCATCTTGTCTCTAAAGTAGACATACTTGCCCCATGGTAAGGCTTTGGTGAAAATGTCTGCTACTTGCTTATTTGTGGAAATGTACTCAAGCTTGACAACTCCCTTTTGGACATAGTCTCTAACGAAGTGATACTTGATCTCAATATGCTTTGACATGTCATGAAAAACTGGATTCTCTGTGAGTTCTATGCAACTTTGATTATCACAGTAAATTACTGAAGGTCTCAATGCTTGACCAAATAGACCAAACAACATCTTGTGAAGCCATATGGCGTCACAACTAGCTAAACTAGCATCCATATACTCTGCCTCAACTGAGCTCAATGCAACTAACTGTTGTTTTCGGCTGATCCATGACACAACTGCTGAACCCAACCCAAAACAACACTCAGAAGTACTCTTCCTATCTGAAGCACAACCTGCCCAATTTGAATCCGTGTACCTTGCCAGTCTCACTCCAGCCCCCTGTCTATAATCTAGACCAAAATTCATTGTCCCCTCCAAGTAACAAAGAATGTGTTTTGCAGCCACCCAGTGCACTCTCCTGGGCTCACACATTCACTGACTCATAGTGTTAACTGCAAAACATATATCTGGTCAAGCGTTGACCAAATACATCAATTTACCAATCAACTGTCTCTATAGAGTAGGATCCACCAACTCGGAATCAGAAGCGTGAAGCTTCTTCCAGTTAGTGATCATAGGTGTAGACATGTGTTTGGAGTCCTCCATGTGAAATCTGCTAAGAATATCCAGAATGTACTTCCCTTGTCCCAGGAAAAAATGCCCCTCCTCCTGCCACACCTCCAATCCCAGAAAATAATGCATCAAGCCGATATCCTTCATCTCAAACTATGAAACAAGATCTCTCTTGCAACCCTCAATGAGTCTCTTTGCACCAGTGATGATCAAGTCATCAACATACAACACTAGAATGAGAGGCTTCTCACCCACCACAATGAAGTATAGGTTTGGATCAGCCTCACTCTTTGCGAAACCCAACTGCTGCATGTATGTATCAATCATCGAGTACCTAGCTCTAGGAGCTTGCTTCAGGCCATAGAGTGTCTTTTTCAATCTGCATGCATGGGATTCCTTCCCATGCACCTCAAAGCCCTGCGACTGTTCAACATAAACCTCCTCTTGAATGAAGCCATTGAGAAATTTGGTCTTCACATCCATCTGGTGGATCTTCCAACCCATCTTTGCTGCAATCGATATAATGGAACAAATAGATGTATACAGAGCTACGGGAGCAAAGGTCTCCTCATTGTCAACTCCCTCTACCTGTGAGAACCCTCTCGCCACAAATCGAGCCTTGAACTTCTCGATGCTGCCATCTACAACATGCTTTATCTTGTAGAGCCATCTGGAAGTAACAACTGATTTACCTTCAGGTCTCGGCACTACCTCCCAAACATCGTTCTTCATAATAGAAGAATATTCCTCCACCATGGCCTCTTTCCAGACCTGCTGGCTGGCTGCCTCCTCATAACTAGAAGGCTCGGAGTCAAAAATGCTTGTTACCAATGCCATGTAACTACAAAACCGCTCAGGTGGTTTACTCTCTCTAACCTGTCTCTTTGGCCCAATAACTGATGTGGCCTCGCGCAAGGTATCTTGAAGCCACTTGGGCTTCCTCTTCCCTAAGCATACTTCTCCCATCGGAGTAAAAGAATCCTCATCATCATCAGAAGCCTGAACTCTTGAAGGCTTGCCAATTGACCTCATGCCTGAATTTGTGCTTGTAGATGCTGAAGTACTGTGCAAATTGTCCATTAGTGGACTACCCTGTGAACTGCTCTGCGGACTACCCTACATGTTGCCCGAAGAACCACCCACCTGACTCTGAGAGCCACTACTCACCGATGGACCTGACACTGTAATCGATGTACCTCTTGATCCCTGTGACTGACTCCGCTGCTCTTGAGGGTCTGGTGACTCTGGATACTCTAACTCCCGTGACCACCTGAAAGCTCTCTCCTCCTCGAACTTCACATGTCGCCTGACAACCACTTTCCTTTGCGCAGGAATATAAATCCGATAAGCTTTCAAGGTCTCGCTATAACCCGCAAAGATGCCCTTGTCTGCAGTGGGCTCTAGCTTGGTCCTGTTCTCCTTGGGGACATAGGAATATGTAAGGCACCCAAAGATACGGAAGTGCCCAACTTCAGGCTTCTTCCCAGAAAAAAGCCTCCTCTGGAGTCACATTCCCCAAGGCACGATGTGGACTCCTGTTTTGCAAGTACACAACAGTGTTGAAGGCCTCTGCCCACAAAAATAAAGGTAACCCCTGATCATGAAGCATGGCTTTGGCAGCCCCTACAATGGATCTGTTCTTCCTCTCCGCAACCCCATTCTGTTGGGGGTTGTAAGGAATTGTGAACTCCCTCCTAATGCCTGCTTCAGCACAAAAATCAACAAACTCACCAAGGGTATACTCCCCTCCATTGTCCGACCTGAGGACCTTGATCTTCTTACCTGTCTGGGTCTCCACAAGAGCTTTGAACTCTTGAGACCGCTTGAAGACCTCACACTTGGCCTTCAAGAAATAAATCCAGGTCTTCTTGGAGTGGTCGTCAATGAATAAAACTTAGTACTCATAGCCACTCAAGGATACATGAGACATTCGACCACTCACATCGGTATGAATCAAGTCAAGGATCCCGATCGTTCTGCTGTCATTGCTGGGAAAAGGGGATCTGGCAAACTTCCCCATAACACATCCTCTGCACACATCAAAGTGATCAGAACTGAAATCTGGCACACTAGTGGTGATCTCCCGCAATGTACTCAAGGCCTCATGATACATGTGCCCCATCTTGCGGTGCCAAATCTCACACAACACTGAACTGTTAGATTTGCTGTCGGAACTATCTCAGGTGCTGCTACTCAATGCCATCAGGGGCTGGAATGAGAACTTGTACACCTTGGCATGGTGCATACCAATCACTCTAGCTGAAGAAGCTAGAGTTCCCCTAGGATATATATGCACTTGCCCTCTCCTGAACAACACATCATACCCTCTGTTCTCAAGTGCTGAGACGGATATCAGGTTCTTCTTCATTCTAGGCACATATAGAACATCTGACACTTCCAAGGGAGGTTTGGGTCCCCTATCAAATGTCAATGTCCCACACTGACTGCTCTAACCATGCTGTCATCACCAAGTACTACCTCCATATCAGTATCATGCTCTGAAAGCTTTGAGAAGTACTCTTCGACTCCTGTCATGTGGTAGGAAACGCCACTGTCAACATACCAAATGCTAGAAGATGCTTTGCTAGTAGTGGAGAGTGCACACTCCTTCTGATCCTGTATGACAGGTGATCCTGCATTAGTGGCCTCACAAGCTATGAAACCAAACTCCCGATCAAAGCTCTCTAAGAAGCTCTATATCTCTGCAGAAGCTACCATGGGTTTGTCTCTCCCTTTCTTGTTCTTCTTCACTGGACACACAACAACATAGTGTCCCAACTTTTGACAATTCCAACATTTGACTTTGGAATAGTTCTTCTCCTTGTTCTGCTGCTTGCCTTTACCTTTTCCTTTGCCTCCACTGTTGGAAGTTTACTTCTTTGCTTTGCCCTTCTTGCCTTTTGCTAACAATGCCACATTGTCATCCTCCTCCACTTGATTGCAGCCCCAAGATGGTTTTTTCTGATTTCATTCTGAATGCAATCATCCCACAACCTCTCCCAATCGGGAAGGTTTTCCTGTGCAACAATGTCATCCACAAAATTCTCCCAAGTCTTGGGAAGACCATTCAAAGCAATCCTCACCAACTCAGTGGGTGCAATGATCTCACTTATGGCTGCCAACTCATCTCTCACTGAAGTGATCTTTGTGAGGTATGTTGTAGCACTCTCAGTCTTAGCCATTTTAATGGCCTTCAATTTCTCCTTTAGAACCATTTTTCTGTTTTCATTTGAGCTCTGGTAAAGACTGGTCAAGGCTGTCCACATCTCATGTGCATAAGTCTTTCTTTTCACATGAGGAATGACATGATCTTTGACTCCTTCCAGAATCAATCTTTTTGCCTAAACATTCTTTTTGTTAAACTCTGCCAACTATACAGGGTCAACAGGTACTGCTACTGGGTTCTGTGTGGTATTTACCATAATGCCCAAGACTTCTGCTTCCTCAAAGATGCTCTGGATTCTCTTCTTCCATGCACTATAGTTGTTCAGCCCATCCAACCTGTCTTCAACTCTCAAATCCAAAGACATGTTTCACTGCCCTACGAAACTGAAATTTTCAAATCTATGGTAAAGGTTTCTGTTTTCTGTGTAAAAATCAGCTTGCTCTAATTTTCACTTTGCTGTCCCAAACTGCACTTTTCAGCCAACCAAGCTGTGATACCATGAAGAATTTCAACCCCCAGTCCAGGTATTAGTTTTCGTTATCACTTGATGCATTTAGTTTTAAACCCAAGCATGATAAAAATTCTAAAATCTGGAATGGACTATATTTTCTGAAAACACAAATTTAGAGATTTCACAACTGCTGAAATTGCAGAAATAAAACACAGCAAAATTATGACAGCCACACATGAAATAACATAGTAATTTTTGGTGAATGTGATCCTGGAAAAACCCCCCTACGACTCTTGGGGAAAACCAGTTTGAGAGCTCTTCTTTATTTCTGAAAATGCTTTTACAGAGAAACTAAAATACACAGTAAAAATTCCAGCGACCACAAATTACAACTTATCTCGATTTCTGTGCTTGAACTCTGCCTCGAAAATCATGCCAATCAGCGAATTGCCAAAACATAAAATTTTCCTACAATAAAACAACATTAAATGCTGTACGACTTGCCTCGAAAATTGTGCCCATAACATGATGTACAGACTATACGAATTTTAGTAGTATGATTGCCTTGGAAATTGTGCCCAAAACATGCCTCGAAATTTGTGCCCTTTGTTGCTGTCCCTCTTCCTCGATTTTTCTGCCTTTCCCCTACTGTACGGTTTTGCCTTGGGATGCGTGCCAATAAATGTTGCTGCCCAAATTTGCTGAAATGTTTTCTTGCTGCTCTCCTTCACTTCTTCACTGCTCAGGAATTTTCTCTTTGCTCTCTCTTCCCTTTCTCTCAAATGCTCATGAAAGAATGAATTGATTTTTTTCCTTCTCTTCTCCTTTTACTCTCTAAATGACCTTTTGGGTTATCTTAAAATCTGATGTTTGAGATTCATTTCGATCTAGTAATGAGAATAAATGTGCATTTAATTCTCACTTTCTATTTTTTTAACTCACCTACTTAAATAAAGACCCACTTAGCGTTTTATTTCCATAGTCACTTTTTCACTTTCTAATTCTTCATTGACTTTAATAAAGTCACCTTGAAAATAGAATGTAACTTTACCATTTATAAAGTCACTTTTAAATTAAATTGGCTTTACAACTTATAAAGTCACTTTAGGAGAAAAGTACAAATAAATTTGGACACTTTCCCTAGGCCAAAGATCAAAGCCTTAGGGAATCACTTGTCCTCTAGTACCCAAATTTTAACACTCAAGTTGCAAGAAATTCGGGACCAACTTACTTTCGTTGGTTCTACACCGGATCTAAAGTTTATGGTCAGGACTGTTTTGAATGCAGTCTCTGAGGACTGGGAGACGTTTGAACATAACATCCTGGGCAGAGCGACACTCCCTAGTTGGGAGGAGATGTGGGGTAGCTCTTCGACAGGAAGAGATCAGGAGGACAACCAAGGTGAGGAGTAGTGGTAAGGTAGTTCGAGTCAAGAAAGAGGAGGAGGAGGATGCGGCTCTAGCATTTGCAGGACAACAAGGAATGAGGAAGAAGAAGGACATCTCCAAGGTCAAGTGCTTCAACTTTGGGGAGCTGGGACATTATGCATATCAGTGCCCCAGGAAGAAAGGCAAGGGAGAAGCTTCTGATTCAAAGGCAACTCCAGCTAAGGCAGAGAAGGATGTCGAGACTGATGACGATTGTGCCATGAGTGCTCATGCGCCTCTAGAGAAGAGGTGGGGAGACATTGAGTTGTAGTCAGAAGGACTACATGCTAAGGGCAGGATCCTTGAGGTGGCCAAACTCTTGGATCACATCCGGCTACGGGAGCCCTTAACGACAGTAGCATGATGATAGGTGTTGGGTGGAGCAAAAGTGTGGTGGAGCGGCAAGGCAGTGTCAGAGTGCAGAAGTTTGTAGCAGTGCAGGAGAGGTTGCTGCAGTGTGAGAGGCACAAAGGTGTTTGCAGCAACACAATGGTAGTAGAGGGAGCATAGGATAGCAACAGAGGTAGCTTCACCATCACGAGGCTTCCAGACTGACCGAGATGTCAATATTTGGGGAAGTCAGTTACCTACTTCTTGGTAACTGAGTTGTAGTGTAGCAGTTAGCAGTGGCAGTGCTAGGGGCAGCATGGGAAACATGTTGAGAGGGAGTTGCAGTACAGATGTAGCAGTGGTAGTGGCAGTGTCATGGGCAATAATACAAGAAGCAGTAGTGCACGGGATGTGAGGCAATAGGCCAAGCATCAACACAGGTACCGTTGCGGAGGATCATTGTGATGTTTCTATGGTGAAGCATTACTAGAGCACATTCCTCGCTAAGAGGGAGTGTTGATTTTTGGTAGCATCGGATGTGCTCTAGCCATGAAAATTGGTGGAGAGACTAAGGCACATGAGATCTCCAAGTCCAAGAAATCGTTTGGAGAAATTCCACCCGGATGGAGAGATATTAAAATAATTAATATTTTTAATGGGGTTCCTAAGTCTAAACTTAGGAAAATTAAAATGTTAATGTGTATTAATATAATATGGGTGAGAAAGTTCTAAATAACGGGGATTAAGCAAGATCTAATCTTAGCCGTTGATTAGGATCTTAATCTCGGTTGTTGAATTGTCAGTAGGAAAAGTATAAGAGGAGGCTTGAGGGTCAGTTGGAGATACAACATATTGATCAGTCAATTCGATTTTCTAGGGCAGGGTTTGTTGAGAAATCGAGTTAGTGATCTGTTGCAGCGAGGGGCAGTTCGGCAAAAGGTCGAGAATACATAGTAGAGAGGCAGAGATAGTGTTGAAGAGACAACGTAGAGGTAGCCAGAGCTGACATAGAGCTAACGTAGAGGTTTGGAGGGCCAATGCTGGTGATGCAGGAGGCCGAGAAACTGACGCAGAGGCTAACAGAGTTGACGCTGGGCATAAAGAGTTGCGCTGTGGTGTTTTCGTGGGGCAGACTGAGAGCTGAGAAGCAAACACAGAGCCATAGAGGGTGACGCAGTCCTCGAGAGAAGCTTGGAGCAGCTTTCACTGTCCAGCTGAGGAATAGTCGAAGTCACTGTGGGACTCATCATCCGGTTGCTAATCAGCCGGAATATCTGTCTCCGGAGCAAGGTACTTCTGTCGAGGATAATTTCTGAAGGGTGAGCCATTTCTGGTACCCTAGTTGTATTCAGAAAACATCATAATAATAAAACCCTCATATCTGTTGCACTGGTTTTCTCGCATTGGGTTTTTCCGGGGACGATTGTCCAAAAATAATGGCGTCCCTTGTGTTGTCTCAGTTGATTTCAGTTGCTAATCTGTATGTTTATGAAGGCTGCAATTGTGTTTATTTCGATATTTATGCATATAAATAATTTGTTAATGTAAAATACAAGTATGAGATAATAAACCATATATTGCAATAGGGGTTTCTGATGTGTTAGATTCAAAAATTTTCACACTTCTCTTTGCTTTGACTAGGTTTGATTGAAGATTTTGAGCTGATTCTGATTCTTTTGGAAGGTGGAATTGGCTTGCTGTTTGGAGGATGTTTTGGGGCAACTTTGACCACAGTTGACTTTCTGGTTAGGGCTGATTTGACTGAGGGTTTAGCAGATTTGTTTTGGGCTTATATTTGTACACACTCTCTCTCTGCTGAACTATTGAAGAATAATAAGAAGATTTGATTAAAGGGTTTCCCCACATTGGGGTTTGTCCCTGACATGCGCCACATCTTGTGTCCTCTTGTCTTGGCTTGTCTTATGCATATGATTTTATGTTCTATCTGCATTTATTGTTAATGTTTATAAGTTAATGTGATTGCTATTGGATATAATTGGAATTTGTCATTGGGCTGCTAAAGGAAAATTGAAGTAAAGTGCCTTAAGCATAGAACATACCGTTGTTATCTAAAATTAACATGGTATCAAAGCTCAGGTGAAGACAGAGCCCAAGCAAGAGTGAAGCAAAGCAATCACTAAAGGACACTATTGGACAAGGACTTGGAACTAGTCCCAATGACAACTACATCTTTCTTCAAATTCGAGGAAAAGCTTAAGGGCGAGTCCGACTATCATGCATGGAAGATGACTTTGGATTTGACTTTGGAAGAGAATGATTCCATGGACTATGTCAAAGGAAGAATAATAGAGCCTCCTTCAAATGCATCTGCTGTTGCTCAAACCAAGTACAAGAAAGGTGAGGTAAAAGCTAAGAAGATTATTGTTGATTCTATTCATACGCTTTTGGTTGCATATATTTTTGATTTGGAAACATCTAAGGAGATGTATGCAACACTGGTGGGATGTTCAAAATGAACAATGCAAATCGAATTCTCTTTCTCAAGAACAAGTTGAAAGACATCAAGATGGATAGAGGAGAATCCATCCAATCCTACTTCATGAAGACCACTGAGATCAAGAATGATCTTCTATCTATTTGAGAAGTCACTGGTGACCGGGAACTCTCTCTTATTGCACTTGGGGACCTTATAAGAGATTGGGATGTGTTCAACACTACCATTCTTAGCAATGATAGGGTTCCAGGATACGAGGAACTATTGGCCAGATGCACTCAAGAAAAAATAAGGATGTTGGAACGAGACAAGCCCTCAAATGGAAACAATCCTACTGCCTTCTCTGCTCATTCTAGAAGAAGGAACAATGTTGGTCCAAGGAATCAAGGACAAGGGTTCAAACAGGGATTCAAAGAAGGAAGAAAAGAAAGGTGCTTCAATTGTAACAAGTTTGGGCACTTCGCTAAAGAGTGTCCTCACAAGAAGGATACTCCACGAGATGATGACAACAATAACAAAAACAACTTCAAGAGCAATGGCAATAGAAGGAACAACAGGCTCAATAACAAAGGAAAGAGGAATGCTTCTGCTGCTCGAAATGGAGGTGGTCGTCCTCCCAAGAAGTCGAGAAACTCCATGTATGATGAAGTTAATGTTGCAAAGCAAAATGAATTTTATCTTATTTCTGCCCTTTGCACTGCCTCTCCTCCAGATACATTGGACCATTGGTTGATTGATAGTGGTGCCTCAAGGCACTTCACTGGGTACAAAGAAGCTCTCTCGAACTTGGTTGAGAAGGAGACAAATATGGATATCAACTTGGGGATAATGCCACCTATCCCATGAAGGGAATTGGGACCATTACTTTTCACTTAAATCAAGGTCAAACCTTCCACCTACAAGAAGTGCTATATGTACTTGACTTGAAAAAGAACTTGGTTTCTATTTCTGCGATGAAAGACAAAGGTTTTAAGGTGTCATTCGTTGATGAGAAGGTTCGTCTTTGGCAAAGGAATTCAAGAGATGCATTGACCCTAGGATTCAGGGTTGAAGGTCTCTATCAGGTTGGAGGAAGTCCGTTGAGAGCTATGATTTGTGACACTTCTCTTCAATCCGAATTATGGCACTGAAGATTTTCTCACTTTCGTTTTAAAGCCTTACTCGATGTAAGGAAGATGGTCACAAGGATGCTCGAATTCAACTTGAATCATGAAGGTGTTTGTTAGGGATGTGACGTTGGAAAACATACAAGGGGCTATTCCCCTCAAGTGAGACTCAAACCACTGATATTCTTTAATTGGTCCATTCTGATCTATCAGGCATGATGCCTGTGACGTCTTTGGGTGGATATTTGTATTATGCTATTTTATGGATGAATTCTCTCGCAAGGCATGGATCTATTTCTTAAAGAAGAAGAACAAAGTATTCAAATGGTTCCTCTCCTTCGAAGCCTTGGTTGAGAATCAAACAGGGAAGAAGATTGAAGTTCTGAGGACCGATAATGGGACCGACTATGAGTCTAATGAATTCAAAGACTATTATAGAGACGCTGGGATTAAGAGGGAGACTATGATCGCTTATGCTCCTGAACAAAATGGTGTTGCCGAAAGGAAGAATCATACTATCATGAAAGCTACTCGAGCTATGCTTCATGATCAAGGTCTTTCGAAATTCTTATGGGGAGAAGCTGCCAACACTACTGTGTATATCCAAAATCGATGCCCACATCAAGCTTTGGATTTCAAGATTCCCGAAGAAGTATTCACCGGTAAGAAACTTGATGTTTCTCATTTTAGAATTTTTGGTTGTCCCATATACTTTCATGTGCCGAAAGAGAAAAGAAGCAAACTAGGTGCATATGGGAAGAAAGGAACATTCGTGGGCTACAGGAAAACTTCGAAGGCATATAGAATCTATGTGCCTAGTCAAAGGGAAGTGGAATTAAGTCATGATGTCACTTTCGATGAAGATTCTGCACTTAGAAAGATTTGAGATCTTCCAACTCCTAGGAAGGCCAATAATGATGCTGATGCAGAAAAGTAGGATGAATCTTCATTTGATGAATTGATGCTCGATGTTGAAGGACCGATGGATCCCATTCATCCAACTCCTTGTGAGCCCTCTACTAAAAGAAAGAGGCCTTTGTGGCTTAAAGATACTCTTGAAGATGTCGAGAAACACATTGCACCGAGTGGGACATTTCGTGAAAGCAAGAAGTCAAATAGGTACCAAGGGAACGTAGCTGTAATGAGTACTATTGTACAATCAGAGCCTTATACATTTGAAGAAGCCATGAACCAATAGGTTTGGAAGGATGCAATGAACGAAGAGTATGAGTTGATTGTGAAGAATGATGTCTAAGATGTGGTTCCTAGACCCAAGGATAAGTCTGTGGTTAGTTCGAAATGGCTCTACAAGATCAAACATGGAGTTGATGGGAGTGCTGAGAAATTCAAGGCCAGATTTGTAGCTTGAGGCTTCTCTCAGAAGGAAGGAGTAGACTACGATGAGAAATTTGCGCCGATTGCTCGATGTACCATCCTACATTTGATCATTGCCCTTGCTGCCTCGCAAGGATGGAACCTTCATCAGATGGATGTCAAAATCGCCTTCTTGCATGCTTCGCTTAAGGAGGAAGTATATGTGGAACAACCCAAGGGGTTCGAGGTTCAAGATCGTGAGACACATGTATGCAAGTTGAATAAAGCCCTCTATGGATCGAGGTAAGCCCCTAGGGCTTGATATGAAGGACCTACGACTGATGCATTATTTCTTAGGGTTGGAGGTCTGGCAAAAGCCAGGTGAGATTTTCCTTTCTCAGGGAAAATATCTTGTGAAGTTACTTGAGAGATGTGGGATGGTGGATTGCAAGTTTGTGACTACTCTGATGGAACTCAACTTTAAGAAGCTATGTCGAAGTGCTGCTGGACCTGGATTGGCGAACCATACTGAGTATTGTCAACTTGTGGGGGCACTGATGTTCTTGGTCAACTCCCGTCTTGACATATGCTTTACCGTGAACATGTTAAGTCAATATATGGTCAAGCCTCATCGCATTCACTAGATTGCTTCCAAGAATCTCTTGAGATATCTCCGAGGGCCAATCCACTATGGATTGAGATACACCACCAAGGATTTGAGGCTACATGGATATTCAGATGCTGACTGGGCCGACAGTGTGGTGGATAGTAAGAGTGGGTGGATGTTGCTTCTCTTTGGGGTTTGTTTCGATATCTTGGATGAGCAGGAAGCAAATATTGGTTGCACTAAGCACCGTCGAGTCCGAATACATTGCTGCGAGTATGGTTTGTTGTGAAGCAGTATGGTTAAGGAAGCTCTTCAGTGAGCTATTTGAGCACGTGCTAGATATGATTGTGATCTTCTGCGACAACCAAAGTGGGATTCGTTTATCAAAGAATCCCGTGTTCCACGACCACTCCAAGCATATTGATATCAGGTACCACTTTATTCAGGATATGGTACAACGAGGAGTAATTAGGCTTCAACAAATCAGGACAGATGAGAAGGTTACTGACATGCTCACGAAGCCTCTCGAGAAGGTCAAATTCTTATTCTTCCGAGAGAGACTTGTAGTCATGGAACAATCCTCTTATGAGGGTCCCGTATGAGTTGGACACAGAGCTTTGGGAGCTCTTGGGGGCGTGGGATACTTCTTGGAGCTAGCTATGAGCAAGCATAGGGTGAGTGGTTCACCTTCCCCTAGCGGTGCACTGGATACAGGGTGAGTGGTTCACCTTCCCCTAGCAGTGCACTGGATACAGGGTGAGTGGTTCACCTTCCCTTGTGATACCCCATTATGGTTGACATGTGTGTAGGGTGTGTGGTTCAATTTCCCCTACCCAAACACATGCATCTAGGGTGAGTCTGTCCACTACAGTTGACATATGCATAAGATGAGTGGTTCACCTTCTCCTGCTGATGCCTCAGCACACATCCTACCTATAGGCTCTGTGACTCATGGGAAGTACCTCTCATCTGGCCAATGAGTTGGGAAAAGTTGGTTAGGGACCATAGCACTACCAATGAATGTATCGTGTACTGCCGTACTGCCTATGACTAGGATGCATGGTGTTCAACAACTTGATCTGGGATCAAGGACTGACTTTAGTTAGTGGAGATTGGTATGATACACTCTCGATCACTTCTTTTTCATTATTACTTCATGGTTCAATAGAGCGGAGCAGAGTAGTGATGGCATGATGGTACAAGATGACAGGTTGGCATGATGACAGATTGGTAGGTGGAATTCTCCCTAGTTGAGAGGGTGTGTTAAAATTGGCAACTAGTGCCAAATTCCACCTTAGGACAACTCATATGATGGAGATGATTATTGCATTGGATTCTTCTTTCGAAGAGGTACGATTTTGATATATAGATCGTCTCATTCTGACAAGCAAAAATGGAATTATGAATTTATTTCTCCTATTGACAAATTTGTCAAGGTCGGCTCTAGTCAAATGTAGGCTCATGAAGCCCAACATATGTGTCTTTTCACCCTCAACGTTGTGTATAAATAAGAGAGACCTTTTCCTCATTTGGACATCATCATCTCATCACACCTCTCTCTTGATTGGGTCATACAACATTGGAGGCTTCTCTCTCCTTCTTCGCATGTGTGGTAGGTGGCCGAGTTTTTTCCGCGCAAAACGTGTTGAAATTGCAGAGCGTTGACCAAAGGGAGTTTGACTAGCATTGACCTTGGTTTTTGGGCCAAAATTTCGTTTTTCCTAGGTTGCAATTATTGGCATGGAAATTGAGGCATTTGGAGTGGTTTGACCAATGTTGACTTCAGGTTGTCTTATGTTTTGACCACAGAAAATTACAGCAAACTTTCTCTTTCCTTTGATTGGGTTTGACCAAAGATTTTGAGCTGAATTTGACTTCTTGGAAGGTCAAATTGGACTACTGTTTGGAGGATGTTTTGGGGCAGCGTTGACCACCGTTGACTTTTGGTTAGGGCTGATTTGACTTCTGATATAGCAGATCTGTTTTGGGCTTATATTTGTACTCTCTCTCTTTGCTGAACTATCGAAGAATAATAAGAAGATTTGATCAAATGGTTTTCCCACATTGGTGTTTGTCCCTGGCATGCGCCACATCTTGTGTCCTCTTGTCTTGGCTTGTCTTATGCATATGATTTTATGTTCTATCTGCATTTACTGTCAATCTTTATAAGTTAATGTGATTGCCATTGGATATAATTGGAATTTGTCATTGGGCTGCTAAAGGAACATTGAAGTAAATTGTCTTAAGCATAAAACATACCATTGTTATTTAAAATTAACAGTAACAAACAAGCAAAACAAATGGTCTGATTGATTACATCTGGTAGAATGGTGGTACAATTCCACTTATCACATTTCAACAAAAATGATGCCATTTCAAGCTCTCTATGGTTATGGGCCTCCAAAATGGGAGGAATTTGCCATAAGCAATATAAAAATTCCAGTAATAAAAGATCAACTAGAGGAGAACCAAAAAGTCGTTCAAAGACTGAAGGAGAATCTCAATATTGCAAAGAACTGTATGAAACAACAAATTGACCAACACAGATCAGAAAGAGAGTTTAGCGAAGGAGATTGGGTATATGTCAAACTCTAACCTTACAAACAACTATCATTAAAACAAGAAGGATTTAAGGCATGTTACGTCTCATATTCTATGAGTTTCCCACTTTGTGATTTTCATCACATTGATGGAGACTTGATGTTGGTTCCTTGGAGGTCTTTAGCTAGGGGGATTCTCACTTGCCCTTGAATAATTGTGCTTGCTGCTTGGTGGTATTCTTACATGTGCTTGCCTTGTTGATGGCCCATTGGTTGCTCTTGTGGATGGTTATAGAGGATGCTATTTCATTATGGTGTGGTTTGGTATATATGCTTATCTTGGATATTGATGTTGGTTCTAGTCCCCCAAGGGGTTAGATGCAATGTTCCACCAAGACTCTAGGACATGGGTATGTGGGTGTAGGGAGACGCACAAGGTGGACGTGTCAGAGTATCCTCAAATTTTAGGGAACTTTAAGGGGGACAAGGAAACATTAGGGTATATCTATATATATATATTCAAATTCTCATTCAATGATGAAAGCATAAATATATTGATCCATACATAATTGAATTAAATAATGAAATACAATGATTGATATTCACCATTCATATTGGTACATACATCATTCATACTCATCCTTCATCCATACACCACAAGATTAAACAATGAAGTACATTAATCCATATCCATCATTCATCATTTTAGAATCTTCATTGATTTAAAAATTAAATTTACCATTCATCATTCTAGAATGTAAATTGATTTAAAATCTAAATTCATAATTCTAGAATGTAAATTGATTTAAAATCTAAATTCATCATTCATCATTCTAGAATCAGATTAGTACTAAGCAAGGTAGACTATAGTAGATACCAATGTTACCAGAGTTGAACAATGATCAAACTGGAAAACCCTTTGAATCGAGAACCAGTCAGAATCAAACCAAGCCAACCCGGTAAAAAAACCATACTAAAAACCGGTTGACCAAAAACACCTAAAATATTCAAATTTTAAAATTTGAATATTTAGGTGTTTTTGGTCAACCGGTTTTTTGGTATGGTTTTTTTATTGGGTCTATATATGTGCATCCATATGAATCGAAATCGTTTATACACAAATAAGCAAAAGTTCTCATTTATATAACATGTAAGGGTGCACATAACCAAAATAGCATTGAGTGCAATCCATCTTCGAACTGAAAATACAACAACAAATAGGCTCTATTTGGCCTCTAACATCCAAAAAATACCATGCTACAACAAATACCTAAATATCATTAAAATCATTACCTATATTAGGATTTTCATCATCAATATCACCCTCTAAGCATTAAAATAAGATAGAAAAAATGTAGCATGCCAAGTCAAGATTTTGTTTGAGTGATGGGTATATTTTGAGTAAGGTCACGATAGAGGAGTTTGACAACCAATTCCATTAACATCGAGGTACATAGAGGGCCTGGTGCTCTTGATTGAATACTAGTTCCATTCCCTTGTACATGACAAAATCAAATGGAAGCATTGCAATCCCCTCGATCCCGAAATCCTAAAAAACTGCCAAGTTTGCTAGATGTTAAGTGAGATTTAAAATTCTACTTCTCCATATGAAACCTAATGAGGTCGAAACCACTCTCAAACATCCTAAAGTCATTTCATGGTAATGTTAAAAGTTCAAGTAAAAGGATGAAATTGAAAGATAAATGAGAATGTCATTTTTATTTTAAGAATATAACATTACCACGGATTGCCTAGCAATAATAGGGCCATAGTCTTGAATATTAGGCGTCCCCACACAAAAGTTCGTGAAAGTCAAAAGGGGTGCTTCTAGGCACCCCCATCAAAAGGGGTGGTTCTAGGCATCCCCCTTTTGAGGGGCTGCTCCCAAAAGCACCCTTTTTGGGGAGACACGACCCTAGACTATTAAAACATTTCCCCCTGTGTCTCCCCAAATGGGGGATGTGGGGAAATGTTTACCTAGGTGTTCCCAAAGTCCCAGGTATGTAGGAAGCATAGGGTACGCGCACCTGACCCTGGGGGACATGTCCTTTTGGACAAAAGATATAATGAAATAGTGGGATCTTAGTGATTGGGTAGAGAAGGACTTTCATCCAATTATGCAGGGTTTGAGGAAGAGTGGAAGGGATAGCAAGGGAGAAGGATCTAGATCACCTAAGGAAGATTTGTAGAGGGTTTGATCAACTTGACCATTTCTAGGTTGTGGTTGTATTTGTGCTTTTCCTCAGAGGGCCATTGTCTTAGGGAGGGAGCCCTTGTTTGCTATAGATTATTGATAATGAAACAACTGATTTTCAAGGGTAGAAATTATGTGTGCATGTGTATGAGATTAGTATGATTAATTTTTTCTTTTTCTTTTAACTATTTTATTTAAGTGTTAAAATCTTAGCTGTGCTTTTTATTCAATAGATCTACGTAATAATTAATTTTACAACAAGAATTCTGGTAGGAAATAATTAGCCAAGTTGACAAGGTTAGATGTATGATGTATGATGGGTGTGACTCGAAGGGGGTGTTCTACATGGTTCTCATGTGTTGAATGCTTGATGAGGAACACACTTGATGATTAGATGGGTTGGCACTTTGTTATACCTCCTCTTTTGATGTTGCTATGGTGGAATGATTTATGTTGCCTCTGGGATTTTTTCTAAGTGATTTAACTTAATGATGTAACATTTGCTAAACATTGCCTAGGGGTGAATGTGTTTAATGATGTCAATAGCTTCATTGATGTGTTATTTCTTAAATTTGTGTTAGAGGAGGGAATACTACAATGATTTGATGGTGATCTAACTTTTTTCCTAAGGTTGGATAATGTCTTTGTTGTAATAATCCCTTGGTGATGGTGCACCTGAGGTTGGGATTTATGGTCTGTTGTTATCATCGTGGGGTTATGCTAGGGAGAACATCATTTATTTACATGGTACGATACTTTATTAGAGTGCACCCCTCTTTGGCACACATGTTCATGGTGATTTAATTTTTTGGTGACTAATTGTAGGGGGACTATATTTGGGCGATAACCTTTATGCACACATGTTGATGTTAATTTAACTGTTTAGTTGAGTTAACTCTAATTTATCCAAAGTAAGGTTTATTGCTTGGGTGCCTTAATTCATTGGCTTCCTTTTCACACTTGAAGTGGGGTAGTTGGAGCTTGGAGGTGGTTATGGAGAATTTTTATTGGAGGGGCCTTTGTGATACTTGGAGGCCCACACACGGCTTTTGAATGCATTTATGTGGTCCTATTACTATTTTTTGAGCATATCCTTGAAGAATGCATTTGAGACATCTCTTGCTATTCTTGGAGATATATATTTTATTATTTCATGGAGTTTTGACATGGTCAAAACTTTAATTCGTCCTTATTACTCCATATTTGTTTTGTTGGAGATTTCCGACTTGCTATTTTGAGGCTTTGACTACTTCATCTCGTACATTCATCCATGGAGTTGGTTGCCTTGTGATATGCACATGTGGATTCGCTGTATGCATCTTGTGGATGTAGAATTTCCTTGAAAATTCTGATATGCTTGAATGAACAAATCTGGAACTAACTTGTAACCCAAGACTCAAAATTTTCTCTACTTAATTTGCAACAGAGTAGAACAAAAATAGAACACAATCTCACAATAGCAAAACACAATATTTTTTCTAGGGAACCTAACTGGGAAAACCCTCTGCTTGTTTGAGAATTTTATTGATAAAAGAATGAGCAATAGATCTCTTACAATACAATATTGTTTCACTAGAAACCAATATGGTTTTCTTTGCTTGTACTAAGCAGAAACACCCTTGGGAGACTTGATCCCGCTTCCCTTATTCGTCCTTATTACTTCATATTTGTTTTGTTGGAGATTTCTGACTTGCTATTTCGAGGCTTTGACTACTTCATCTCGTACATTCATCCATGGAGTTGGTTGCCTTGTGATATGCACATGTGGATTTGCTGTATGCATCTTGTGGATGTAGAATTTCCTTGAAAATTCTGATATGCTTGAATGAACAAATCTGGAACTAACTTGTAACCCAAGACCCAAAATTTTCTCTACTTAATTTGCAATAGAGTAGAACAAAAATAGAACACAATCTCACAATAGCAAAACACAATATTTTTTCTAGGGAACCTAACTGGGAAAACCCTCTGCTTGTTTGAGAATTTTATTGATAAAAGAATGAGCAATAGATCTCTTAGAATACAATATTGTTTCACTAGAAACCAATATGGTTTTCTTTGCTTGTACTAAGCAAAAACACCGTTGGGAGACTTGATCTTGCTTCCCTTATTCTTTGCGCACTCGAGGGCCCCTATTTCCTAGCACATTCCTCCTCAACCTATGCACATAGGCTGCTCCTATTAACTAGGAATTGCCTCTTAATTCCTAGAGCAATTCCCAAGGGAAAATAGCATTTACCAATTTGTGCACAAGCTTCTCTTTCACACTCTTCCTCTCACAAGCTCACACACATAAACTTGTGCTCTCTATTGCCTTGTCTCGCCAACATGTGCTCACAAAACAATGAATACAATTGTGCCTTTTGATCTAATTATAAGCAATTTGAATTAGCTAATTTTGACAAGTTATATTTTTGGAACTCAAACTAATGATTGATGATTTAACTAACTCATGCAACTCGTCCTGCCTCAACTTAGAACTTGAGGCTCATAGTTTGTCTTTTCCCAAAAATAACTCACACTAGGAGACAACAAACTGAGCCCTCTATTCTTGGATATTAGTCAAACTGCTCAATGTACTGTCCTAACTTATAGGAATTTGTCTTAAATTTTAGGAACTTGTCCTGACTTTTAGGAACTTGTGCATGCTAAGGAAAACTGCTTCTTGATCTCTTTGACTAAGGCACAAGTCAAAGAATGACCTTTCTTATTACTATTTTTCAACACTCCCTCTTAGCGAGGAAGGTGCTTCTGGAAGAACCTCGTGCACCTGGAACTATCTCCAACACTACCACGTTCCCCGCTACTGCAACTACTCCCTCTGAACTAGAAGACTTCCCTGCTTTCTTTTGTGGAACCTGATTTGAAGACCCATTCTTTCCAACCATGCTCTGTGAGTCCATCACTTTAGACATGAGTGCCATGTACATTGTATACCTTGTTGAGAAATGTTTGATTCCTCTTTCTTGATAATTACTTGTGAATTATGTTGGCCTTTTCTTTTACTTCTTTATTAGATTATCTTTCATCAAGCAATTACCGGATTATGTGTGTCTGAAGATCACAAGAACAAGAGATGCAAGATGTAGGCCCACAGCCAGGCAAAACTCCTATAAGGGGAAAACCTAGTCAAGAACTCTTCCTTCAATAATTCAATTCAATATGAGACACTTCTAGACTTCTTACGCCTAGACAAAGACCTCCTCCAACCACCAAGTTAGCCCTTCCTCCTTGTAGATGCCCTTTACTTAGCCTTCCAAGTGACAACTCTTCAAAGTGTAGCTTCAGATCAGAGTTTCAGCCCCAACAACACATTTTCAATTCCCAACTTCAGAACTCCGACCTTGCAACAAAAACAGAACTTCGGCCCCAACTTTAGCCCAGTAACTTCACACGTGTGAGAGAAAGGAAACCCAAAAGCTCGATTTTCTTCTTCCTAGCTTCTCTCCTTCTTCTCCAACAACTTCACACTTTTTTGCTGCTACTAGATAGGCTCAATATATAGGATTCTTGTGAGGTCGAATTTCCCTAATCCAGGCCAAGTTGTCGAGGGCAGGGCCGACTTGGTGTGGAGGTGACAAAATATATTTTTGACTCAAAAATAATTATTTTGACATGATACAAAAGCCCAAGAAGGGTCCAATAAAGACGCCAATGACTCTAATGACTCAAGACAAACCCTAGAAGCCCTCAATGGAGGCTTTGTCCAAGAAAAACATTGACCCAAGCATGAAACCCATGCTTTAACAAGTCATTTTTCTTTAATAATAAATTTTCTTTTGACAAGTACAATGTGAAGACTGAAGCTAGTTACTTTCTTCAACAGAGTTGATCTGAAGGCCTGTTCTTTCCAACCATGCTCTGTGAGTCCATCACTTCAGTGATAAGTGCCGTGTATATTGTGTACCTCTCTAGCTGCTTCCTCTGGCTGAAGGTGACACTGGAAGATCCAACTCTATCCTGATCTCCCTTAAACAAATCCTCTGCCCGCTTGGCTCAAACTCTCCCTATACTCGGTGTCGTGGATTGAGTGGCTGCATTCACTTGCCCTAGGCTATGGTCCTCATCTTCTTGTTGGTTAGACCAATTGCCAACTAGTTGAGACTCAAACTAAGATACTTGTTGAGGCTCCATCGTGAGAGTTCTGTCTTGCTCTCGCTCAACCATCACTTATCTACTCTAAGCTTTCCCTGCTTTGTTGCTCAAGGCTGCACCTGTCTCTACCTACAACTTATATAGAGTCTTCACCCTCACACCTACCTACTTCTTACATCCAGAATCTAAGTATTGGATGTACGCCTTACCTCTGTTGAAGGTGATATCATATCCCTTGTTTTCAAGGGGAGCTACCAAAAGAAGATTTTGCCTCAATCCTGAAGCATAGAGAAAATCTCTGAGATGAAGAGGATTACCTAATTCCCTCTGAACAGTGAAAACTGATAGTATCAACTCCTTTAGCTGCATACTGACCATCATCTCCTGGCTCAATCTGAAACTGCATGTCCTTCTCTTTTAGGTCATTGAAACTCTTCTTGTTCCCATTTATGTGAAAGGATGCTTTTGAATCAATATACCATATACTTCTATTTGCTGAGCTTTCCATGCAAGCAATCAATGAGAAATCTTTCTCGAACTGGGTAGAAAATGCATCCACCTTCACTGATGTAGCTACATGATCCTTATTGGACTCATTCTGCTTAGTACACTTAGTGGCATAGTGCCCAAACTCATGGCAATGGAATCACTTGATCTTGCTTAGATTCTTCTTCTTTCCCTTCTGACTGGACTCGACCTCTCCTTGGCTCTTCTTGCCTTCCAAGGCAAGATTCTTCTCATCCATTGTCGTAACTGATCTACCATCTCTAGTCCCTCTTTGGATCTCTTCCTAAACACAATCAGTCCAAAACTTTTCCTAATTGGGAAAATTTTCTCTACCATTGACAACATCTTGGAAGCCTTGCCAAGACTTGTAAGTCCAAGTAAGGCAAATCTCACAAGGTCATGATCAAATACAACTTCCCCCACACCACCTAGTTCATCTTGAACCTGAGTGAACCTGGCAATGTATGTGGCGATGAACTCTCTTGGTTTCATTCAGATACTCCTTAGCTTCTCCTTAAGAGCAAGCTTCTTGGTATCACTGGTATTCTGATATAACTTTAAGATGTCATCGAGCATCTCATATTGTAGTGACCTACCTACAATTACAAACAGAATGCGAATATTAGCATGCATGCAACACATCCATATGATAGTTACATATGCATGAACCACATTTATTCCACTAGTATACATATCAACTAATATTGAAAAAATTATCTAAGTTAGGTTAATCAATCAAATTATCAAAGTAAATTCCTAACTCACCATAATATAATAAATATATCAAGTAAGGCCTTTGATGTATACCACCCGTATATATATCTATATATATGATTAATCCTCTAATTATATATATATATATTAAAAAATAAAATTAAATTTATTTGATTACATAAATAAATAAATTAATATGTTGAAAAAATAAAGTAAATTAATAATTTAAAAATAATGAACATAAAAACAAAATATTAAAATTAAACAAACGAAAAAAACCATAAAAAAAAAATCAAAGAAAATCAAAAGAAAACTAACAAAGCCGAACAAATTCAATTCATAAATCACATAATATATATATATATATATATATATCCATTTAACGCAGGAAAGACAGAGAGGCTAAAGTCATAAAAGACATTGCAGGTGGCAAGTAATGGAGAGAAGTCGATAAGATAATAGGCATGGGCAGTGGAGAGCATGAGATAGTCGAATTGAGCTTATATGGGAGTCGAGGAGCGAATTCCAGAGGGAGGTTGGGGGACAAAGAGGAGGAATTTCTAACAAACTCACTACAGAGGGAATTGAGCTTTAATTGTTCTTGAAATTTTGGGCAAGAGGGCTAGAATACCTCAAATTTGAAGTACTTTGTAGCTGGGTACTGAGATTGTGCTCAGTTTGGCAGGGAGGTTTTGATCGTTTTGGTAACAGGAGCAGGAGCAAGAGCCACGACAGAGCAGAATCATCTTCAACCACAGAACCCAAGGTTGGTACTCAATAGTAAAATTGATAAATTCTGTAAAAAAATTACACAGACAATAGTATATTCTGAGCGTAATATTGGTTATACCTTGTTAAATTCCTAATTTAGGGCCTCACACACTAGTATCAGAGCCATTTTAAACCCTCAGACCTATTAACAGTGCTAAAAAAATTAATTATTGCTTTTATCCCAAGCATTGATGTTATAAATTCAAATTCTTGTATTTGCATTTGAATTTAGGTCTATTCACATCTTGGGCTTTAGCCATACCAATTCTGTAAATAAAGCTTCTTCTTCTGCAACTGACCCTTGGATTTTAGGAGGCCCAATTAGGAAGCAAAAATGAAACACTTCGTCAAGCCTCGACAATACCGTAAAATACTATCTATATTTTCGGCTATGTAGGTTAGCTGTGATTGTCGGGAATTATAGAGAAACTTCATGAAAGGGAAATTTTGAATAATAAATAATCCCCCACTGCCTAGTTTCCCGATTATTTTGTACTGGACCTAAATAGATACCTCTCAAACTTAGATGTATTGATGAAGAATCTCAAAGGCAAAACTCTAGTATATCACAAAATATAGATTGACTGAATACAAAATACTGACCATACCCACACATCGCATGTTCATATCATATAGCCATAAAGGGTGTTGTGTGGCTGTATCTGGTACCACCATACCTGTGTGCTTCATTGCATTTAAGTAAACCCTACTAAAGTTTTTTCTCTAGTTCATTGCATATAGTAATGCATTTAAAACCCATTCAACAACGTTTTAATCTAAGGGTTAATCTGTTCTAGCTGTTACTACAACTTGTTTTATATTAAGTATGATAAGTTTCGAGTTAAAATTTAAATCAAAATATGTACATGCTACATATAAACATCTGGAGCCAGGTCTTATTTTATCTTAAAAATAAAAACACTTGGTAGAATTCACCTTAATTGGTGATCTCTTGCAAACCCCAGCTATAGCGGGATGTGTGATTCTTTCACAATATTCACCTATCAACAGGCAGGTTATCTAATATTTATAGGCAATGTTAGCTGGGCGTGAATGACCATTTAATCAATTTTTTAACATTCATATATCAGTTGATTGCCATTGCCAAATGGAAAATTTCCAAAGGTGCTGAAAATAACATAGCATGAGGTATGGAAAAACAGACAGTAGTGATAAAGAGGGATATGTTTAGGGATTGTTGGAATTTTCCTGTGATTACAACTACTTTTAAAAGTTCTTATCACCCAATTCGGCTAAAGTTACAAAGGAACCAATGTGGAATTAGGCCATCTTGAATCGACAAATTGAGTCACGTAAGATTTAAGGACCTTCACAATGAACACTATTGAGGCCTTTGTCAAGCATCTTTGAATAATTTAAGTTGAAAAGTTCTTAAACACCCCTCACGAGTCGCAATCTCCGTCAAGAGACCATGCAAAGATATTTCATCAATTACAGTTTCCCTTAGACATTAATTCATCTGTAATTTTTGAGCCATCCAGAGCTACCCTTACTTTAATAAGAGGGAAAGTGCAAAATAATTGCAATGCAAGCATAACTTCCAATAGAGGTAAGGTGGGTTGTAGCTCCGATTTATTGAATGATGTCGGCTTATGGTCTATAATTTGCCAGGTGAGTTTTGCATGCTCTCGTGGGCTTCTTCCTTGTGACTTGATGCTTGGTCTCGGTTAGAGTGCTGGACCTGTGTGTGGAGAGGGTCATATGGTAAGCTTGGTGCTTGGACTTGGTGCCTTGTTTGACAATCACGGTTCACTCAGTGTTAGTATTTGGTCAACATGAATACATTTAAAAGATCAGAAATATTTTTATTATTATTTTATGTTTTGTTTATTTAATTTTAATTTATCTTTAAATAATAATAATAATAATAGTGATAATGATAATAATAATAAGATATTAGTGCTATATGTGAATTGAAAGTTCTAGTCATGGTTACGTATTTGAATATATCACGGTTGAACATTGGAATGAATTTCCCTATTAGGATTGAACCTTTGTCAAATGATGGTGAGCACTGCTTAAATTATCTTTCACATATTTTGGGTGTGATTTTTTAATTTTTTTATTACATTTTTTTTTAAATATATAAATAATAAATTTAATGTTTATAATTATTTTTTATTAAAAAGAAACATGATATTACAAACATGAACTGCATGCATTCATAACCTCTTTCCTCGAATGCTACTTGTATACAGTGGTGTTCTTTTCGAATAACATGCTTTGTGGAGTTATCACATTTTCTTAGAATTTCATAAAGAGTTATAACATTGTATTTTATAGAATATTCTGTAAATAAAAAGACCTTTAGAATTTCGGAAAGAGTTATAATATTGTATTTTATAGAATATTATGTAAATAAAAGACCTTTATTATAAGTTATAAATTGAATAATTGATAAATATTGTAAGATGTAATATGAAATTTAAGTCAACAATGAATTTACAACTTATTAAATTTTGGAATACATTTAAGATATATACTAAAGTAATTAATTATCCACTATCATATAGTTATAACATATATAAATATTTGTTTGTTTATATGTCAACAACCCTTCCATAATCGCATTTAGGACATTGTAAAAAAAGAAAAAAAAAGGAAAAAGAAAGGAAAAATAAAAATAAATAAATAAATAGATGCTAAGAAATGTTGGAAAATGTAACTAGGTTCGGTCTTCATTAATGTATTTGAGTCATCTTGAAATATACTTGTCAAAAGAATAAAAAAATAATCTTTATTATTGTAACGATGACTTATTAAAGCATGGGTTCCATGCTTGGGTCATCATTATATTAGTCAAGTCCCCATTGTGAACTACTATGATTAATATTGAGTTTATAGAGTCATTATATATTCAAAAGAAACCCTTCTTGGGCTTTTGAATCATGTAAAAAGGTTTAGTACCGAGTCAGACATAATTTATGTTTCCTCCACAGCAAGTCAGCGTAGAAGAGATCAAGTTGGCCTAAGGACATCAATTCGACCTCCCTTGAAGCCTATAAATAGAAGCAAGTCAAATTCATTTGGAGCATCTCATCTCTAGCAAGTTCGATATCTCTAAAGAAGTTGGCGAAGTGCGAAGTGGGTTTAAGGAAGCAAAAGGAAGTGCGAGTTAGGTGGAATCTAAGGAGAAAAAGAGAATCTAACTTTTGGTGCCTCTCTCTCTCTCTCTCTGTTTCGTGCCCTAGTTTGGGAGATCGAAGTCTTCCAAGTTTCTCTGATGCCGAAAGTTGCTACATAGTTAAGTCGCTGGAAAAGAGGTCGAAGATCTAGGAGGCCGACTTGGTGTGGAGGGAAGGTTTGGTCTTTGTCTAGGGTGAAGAGTCTAAAAAAATACTATTGAAAGGAAGAGAATTTTGACTGGGTTTTCCACTCAAGGGGGGTTTTGCCCTGGCATAGTGCCTATATCCGGTGTCCATCGTTTTATGTGCTTTTGGTTTGGTAATTGCTTGATGAACTAAAAGAAAGAAGATAGAAAAGATAATAAGAAGTCAAAAACATCAAAAGTAATTATCAAGTATAAGAAAATCTTTTTGCCTTTCTGATTTTCTAACATGGTATCAGAACGACGATGAAGAAAGAAGAAAAAGGCAGTCTCAAGCACTTGATCAAGGAATCATTCCAAAGGTTTATTCAAGGGAAGAAGTCTACCATCTTCAAAGACAATGTCTAACACAATCAAAGGAGAGAACAAACTTGAAGGAGCCTCAAACTAAAGGTCTTGGAAGAAGAGGATTGACCTCATCCTTAAAAAGAACAAGGTTCTAGACTTGGTCAAAGTAAAAAGTAAAGAAGCCTACAAAAGACTCCAGTGATGCTGACGAAGTAAAGTTCAGGGAACTATAATTGGTGGCCAATCTTCTAATGGTAGAAGGAATAAAGGACAACCTTGTCCCATTCATAGCCAACATCAATCATGCTCAGGAAATGTATGAAGCCTTGTCAAAGTTATTGATTATTAAGAACATTGGTCAAGTAACAAGTTTGAAGAATGAGCTAAGGACCACAAAGATGACTAAAGAAGACAAAATGGCCTCCTTTGTGAAGATAACAAGAATCAAGAATGATCTTTTGGCCATTGATGAAATTATTCGAGACAAAGAACTTGTGATCATTGCTCTATTAGGATCGCCACCTACTTGGGGTGCATTTGCTACAAGACTTAATAGTTGGAAGGAATCTCCCACTTTTGAAGAACTATGGACTGCTTGCAGTGAGGAAGAATTGAGAATCTCATTAGTTTCCAATTTTGAAGATGTTTCAAATGCCTACATTGCTCAAGATAAACGAAAGAAATCAAAAGGACCAAGAAAGAAAGTTGACATGTCCAAGGTAGAATGCTATCAATGCCATAAGAAGGGTCACTACAGGACTGTCTCAACAATCCAAGAAATAAGAAGAGAGAATGAGATCATGCTAACATTGCCAAAGAAGAAGATCCAAAGAAAGCCAAACTCGAAGAATCTCACATAAGGGACTTACACTACTAACTCCTTTGCTTTTAGTCTTAGATGTCCTATTTTGTATTTTTGATGTTTTAGAATTTATAGGTTTTAACATGATTTTTGGAAAAGACATTTTCTTTTGTTTTGATAAATTTATAGGTATCCCTCAAGCTTTGGAGGGAGCCCCCAACGTCTCCCAAAGATAAGTATCTCATTTTCTTTCATTTTTTGGTTTCATGTACTTGTTTAAGTTTTGATTATATTAATACTAATCACCATTCCCCCTCTATTGTCTTGATTAGGAAAACATCTGCTATATCCTCAAGGTGTTTGAAGAGAGCCACTCAAGATAAGGTTTGTCAAGAAATAAAGGTATGCCTTAAACCACAAAACCTTGACTTTTATAATAAATATTTATTCATTTGACAATCCATTACTAACATTGTTATGTATAGCTATATTGAATCATAGTGGTTCTTGGTTTGGGTGATTAATCACTTGATAAATCTACCCTACTCATATTCTTAACTGATTTTATAGAACCATAGACAGGTTATCTAAAAAATCCTAACCTAAGGGTATGCTAATGTGAATGACTAAAACCCTAAACTGCCTAGGGCTATTGAGAAATGCTATTTGAAGTCTTAATTGATGATGTTATGTTTGGGATTTTTGGTATGATCAGGAAAACCTAACTTGTTAGGGTTGAATGATAAGTCTAAAATCTAGAACCTTTGAATTTTTGGTAATTTTGGGTTTGCTATGTTCTTATTATTGAAACCCTAACTCATTAGGGTTTGGTGGAATGTGTAAGCAAAACCCTTATGGTGTCTTAGAAATGATTTTCTTGGAATGTGTTTGTCTAATCAAACTCTAGTCTAATAAAGTTTGTTGTATATCTAACTCTTATTAATATTTGTGAAGGTGGGTTTGACTAACACATGATATGAAATGCCTATGTATGATGATGAAGTCCTAGATGTGTTAGTTGATTTGTCTATCAGTGCTCATGAATTTTAGGGTTTGGAAATAAGCCCTAGTCAAAGGTTGTTTCTCTAGGATGATAGTATTTGTGAAATTCTAGGGTTTTGGAGTTAAACCTTAGTAGAAGTGAAAATATTTGATGTATGATGACAATGTGATAATTTGAGATTTCTAAAATCTGGGCTTTAGTTGTGATTGATGTTTGATTGAAAAATCTAGTGTTTGCAACTAACCCTAGTGAACGCTGGTTATGACTACGCTGTGACTGGTTGAAATCTAGGATTTGTGAGAAACTGTAGTTGACAACGTGATAATTTGAGATTTGTAAAATCTGAGTTTTAGTTGTGATTGATGTTTGATTGAAAAATCTAGTGTTTGCAACTAACCCTAGTGAACGCTGGTTATGACTGCATTGTGATTGGTTGAAATCTAGGATTTGTGTGAAACTGTAGTAAGGAGTCTAACATATGAAATTCTGAAAGTTGTTAGATGCCTTGATGATCTATATTTGTTTGAATTATTTCTAGGGTTTGCTATGTGGAAAGGTATGTCATACCTTTGGAAGAAACATTGAAACCCTAGATAAAAGTTGTTATAGTCTAGGGTTTATGACTAAGTCTCTAGTAAGATGTTGAAAGAGTATGTGTCTCTTATTTGTTTTGGTATCTGATATATAAGGTTGAAATGCTTTCGTAACTCTGATATGGCTAACTTCATGCTTCTATAGACTTGGTTGTATTTGCTATCTAAGTTGTGCAGGTACACAATCTTCAATTTGGTGAAGATGTTCGTTGATAAGCATGATGTGGATGATGATAACTCTGATGAAATGGTTGGAAGCCATAAAAGATTCTCTGATGTTGAAGTAAAGAAGTTGATCTCCCTAGATTAAGAGGGAGCTTGGATAAAGGAAAGCTCCCTAGTTGAGAGGGAGGGCATATAATAGTTTTGATTGGAGAATGTTTGAAGATATGTTGCTGTATATGAAGTAGGAAAGTAAAGTGTATGTTTGATGAATTTTCTGTCAAAGATTCGATTGATAATCCTACTATGTTGAGAAGCAACCTCTGTTATCCAATAGACCCCGAAGTTTTGTATTTGATTATGTACATGTGAAAGTATATTATTGATTGGGGTTTTGTTTGTACAGGTGAATCTCTCGAAGGATTTTGATAGCATGCCAGTTACCAATCAGTTTGATTGGGAGAGATTGGTTATCTTTGACTTGCTGGATCAAGGAGTGTTGAGGCTTTGTGAGTGAAGCATTGCCTGGGAAGACATTTGGCCGACAC
Organism: Pinus taeda; assembly: GCA_000404065.3. NCBI lineage: Eukaryota > Viridiplantae > Streptophyta > Pinopsida > Pinales > Pinaceae > Pinus > Pinus taeda. Next base: position 159,035 of record APFE031339661.1, on the reverse strand, counting down.
TTTGTGCTGATGTCTAGGTCCCGAAGTTGGAATGGTGGCGTTGGTCATTGAGCTTTGACACACACCTGGATTTCTGGGTTGAAGGGGTTTATATCGTGCACCTGTAAACAATTTCCTGAAAATCTTACAGAATCAATTAAGGGAACTGCTGAGGTACCTACCTGTGCCCTGCGATTGCAGATGCCTCCATCTGCACTGCTACAGTTACCAGATGACCGAATCTGCCTAGCCAAACTCAGCAAAACTTGGCTGCTCAATCCAGTAAGTTTCTTAACGGAAGCCGACTGTTCCCCCATGCCCAGAACCTTAGAACAGTTAAGGCTCGTAGAGATTCTATGATAGGGTATTAGCTCTAATTCTACTGGGAGGGGTGGAGGTGTTGCCCACTTGTTATCCTCTGAATCCTGGAGTCATGGGAGGACTGTGCGAATCACGCTCCCCTAGATGTGTTATGATGACTGTCGGATGCCTACTGGGAATCAGGTCGGTATAACTGACGCTATCACCTTAGAGTTTATGAATGGTTAGGTTAGTAAAACTGACGCCATGGCATACTCCAGTAGAGGACAGATAGGATGGAAGTGGAAGAGATTAGGAAGGATAGGATGATTTTAGAATAGCTTGGGAACCTGGATAGGGTAAGGCATGACCTTAAAAATCATAAACCTAAAATTATTCAAAACACCAATTTTATAGTCTCCTTATATTAAATAAGAATTTTAACCTCGGTTTACAAACCTAAGAAGAATGTATTAATTGCTATCATAAGTAATGAGATAAGATAAAAACTCTAACTTCGGGACGAAGTTTTCTGAAGGGGGAGTGTATGTAACGACCCATCTATAAATATAAAGAACGCAAGCATAATAGCGGGTATATGGTACATGCATATGATAGCTACATATGCATGTGTCTCATACACCGCACTAGTATTATATACTAAATTAATTATAAGTGCTAAATACCATGACACTTCCTTGAATAGAGGTTCTACTCATCTGTCAATATTGCTTAATGTATGGGTAAATATTAAAAGAAGACTATATAAATTATACATTCCAGTTTATTGATAAAAATTATATTAATAAAATTAATAAAATAAATTTAAAATATATATAAGAAATTATTAAAGGGCACTAAGTATATAAAGTTATTAATGTTTATATCAAGAGAATACTTTAAATATAAACACAATGTGATACTAATATAATATATATTTATATATACATAACGATATAAGGGTTATATTGAAAGAATATTTTAATAAAACACAATTTGATTTATTAAAACATAACACATACATATGTGACCCTTATAAAAGGATAAAAGAAATGATACGTGACATGGAGCGTGTCACCAACAAATAGAGCAGTGGGCTGCAGATGGAAGAGCAACCACCGCCAAACAATGTGATAAAACCATGGGACAGTGACTTGGAAGGGGGGGAGAAACGGAGGGAAGATTTGTGAAGGAGGAGGAAATCATCCACAGGAAGAGCTTGATTGTTCAAAGGTTCTGGGCACGGGGGAATAGTCGGCTTCCGTTAAGAAGTTTACTGGATTGAGTAGCCAGGTTCTGCTCAGTTTGGCTGGGCGGATTCAGTCATCTGGTAACTGTAGCAGCGCAGCTCAAGGCATCTTCAACCGCAAGGCACAAGTAGGTACCTCAGCAGTTCCCTTAATTGAGTCTATAAGATTTTCAGGAAATTGTTTATAGGTGCATGATATAAACCCCTTTACTGTGTTTGCACCGGTTTACAGTCTTTACATTGATGGTTAGCAAGTAAGTTTGATGGTACCTAGAGAGGCTGAAAGCTTGAGTCCATCTTATTCCCACTCAGATAGATTGCCTTGGTCAGGAATCTAGTCCGTGGCATTTTGGTGCCTAAATTGTTGAGAGAACAATGAATAGATTGCCTTGGTTAGGAATCTAGTCCGTGGCATTGCGGTGCCTAAATTATTGAGAGACAAATGGATAGATTACCCTGGTCAGGAATCTAGTCCATGGCATTTCGGTGTCTAAATTGATGAGAGACCAATGGATAGATTGCCCTGGTCAAGAATCTAGTCCATGGCATTGCGGTGCCTAAAGTTCTTCATTGTTCATATAGTTTGAGATCTTCCATTGTATTTGTATATTTAGAATACCTCCCTAGTTAAGAGGGAGTGTTGGAAAATGTAACAAGGTTTGGTCTTCATTAATGCATTTGAGTCATCTTGAAATATACTTGTCAAAAGAATAAAGAAATTTTTTATTATTATTGTAACAATGACTTATTAGAGCATTGGTTTCATGCTTCGTTAATCATTATATTAGTCAAAGTCCCCATTGTGGACTCTTAGGATTAATATTGAGTTTATAGAGTTATTGTCTATTCAAAAGAAACCCTTCTTGGGCTTTTAAATCATGTGAAAAGGTTTAGTACTGAGTCAAAATAATTTATGTATCCTCCACACCAAGTCGGCCTAGAAGAGATCAAGTCGGCCTAAGGACATCAATTCGACCTCTCTTGAAGCCTATAAATAGAAGCAAGTCGAATTCATTTGGAGCATCTCATCTCAAGCAAGTTCAATATCTCTAAAGAGGTTGGAGAAGTGCAAAGTGGGTTTAAGGAAGCAAAAGGAAGTGTGAGTTAGGTGGAATCTAAGGAGGAGAAGAAAATCTAACTTTTGGTGCCTCTCTCTCTCTCTGTTTCGTGCCCTAGTTTGGGAGATTGAAGTCTTCCAAGTTTTGTTGATGCCGAAAGTTGCCTGATGTCAGAAGCTGCTACATAGTCAAGTTGTTAGAAAAGAGGTCGAAGATCTAGGAGGCTGTCTTGCTGTGGAGGGAAGGTTTGGTCTTTGTCTAGGGTGAAGAGTCTCAAAGAATACTATTGAAAGGAAGAGAATTTTGACTGGGTTTTCTCGTCGAGGGGGGTTTTTCCCTGGCATAGTGCCTATATTTGGTATCCATTGTTTTATGTGCTTTTGCTTTGGTATTTGCTTGATGAACTAAAAGAAAGAAGATATAAAACTTAATAAGAAGTCAAGAACATCACAAGTAATTATCAAGTATAAGAAAATCTTTCCGCCTTTCTGATTTTTCTAACATGAAAATATTATGAAGTGATACTATGATCCATGAAGATCCATGCATTTTTTAAGTATTATTACACTTTAGGATAGATCACCATGCATTAGGACAATGAGGTAGCGATAGCACCTTCCTTGACCTCAGTATCAATAAGACCTGCCTGCAGGGAATAATAGCAGAAAACTATACCTGTATGTGAGCCTGAATTTACGAAATTGTATTTATTAAAACTAAATCATATCTCAGATTTTCATAATCTTATTGTGGCTAGGAAAAAGCTACAATGGTAAAGACATATCAAAGACAATGCCATCAGATAGCATTGCCATCAATATCGTCACCACTGTCGTCATCGCCATTGTCATTGTCACCACCGATACCATCATCAGCACTAACCGCTTCAACGCTGGAATTAACCATTATAATGCGCTCATTGGAAGTCATTTTGGAAACATTAAAAGGGTTGCCAATAGCTAATGCCAAGGAAGAACAACCCCACCTTGAGGAAAGAAACCCAAAGGAGCCCAAGTGTTTTGATCATAGACAACCGAAGGAAGATATTTCTAGGGAGCTACAAAAGATTAAACTTCCAGAATTTACAGCAAGGTGAGCCAGAGAATGTTGCTGAAGCATGGCTAGAAGGAAAGGCAAGGTGTTTCACACTAAGAGAATATTACTCTACCTCTAAGACAAAGATCACTATATTTCAACTTAGAGAGAGTGCTTTGATTTGGTGGGGAAATCTAGAAAAGCAATTACATCTCACATCATACAACGTTCCCTGGGAGTTGTTCGAGGAAATATTCCGTGCAAAATACTTGCCACCTTACTTTTAAGAGCAGCAAGCCAGAGCTTTCCATATGTTAGTCCAAGGTAACAAAACAATGGAGGAATATGAGATAAGGTTTATGGAACTCGTGAAATACATTCCTTATCTTGATACTGATGAACGTCAAGTCGAACGTTTTGTGTATGGACTAAATTCTCGAATCAGGGCCATGGTTAGATTGTGGAAGCCATTATCAATAGCAAAGGCAGTTGAATGTGTCCATTACATAGAGGAGCATTTAGGGATCAAAAGGGATATTAGGCCGACATGACCCCCATAACCAAGATTTCCAGGGAAGACTCCCTGGAACCTCTTCAGAGGGAGTAGCTCGAGACCACCTCCTTATGGTAATAGATTTACTCGAAGAGGAGTAGGAGCAAGAGCTTCCATGACAGTTAATACTATAGATGTTGAATCATCAAACACAAGGCAGTGGAAATCTCAAGGAACTACTAATAGAGGAAGAAGAGCGAGAGGAAGTAGCACAAGAGGACAGAGCTCCTTGTCTAGAAACTCACAATCTGCCTCAAGGGGATCATCCTAGGTTAATTGTTGGGGATGTGGAAGACCACATTTTCAGCGTGATTGCCTGGAAGCCTCATCGAGTGTAATGCATAGAGCAGGCAAATAGCCATCATCAAATAACCAAGGCAATTCTAGAATCCATGCTGTGGTCAACAACAACCAGTCGAAACATCAATCCATTGTACTCAGGTACTATTAATGGCATAAGGCTTAAAATTTTATTTGATATCGGTGCTACCGATGGTTTCATTTCATCATATGCATTAAATAAATGTGGGTTGGCAGCCTACAAGAAAAACGATTCCAAACAGGTGGAAATGGCTTAAAGAGAACTTCAATACGTAGATTTGAGTGTTGAGGAATGCAAAGTTGATCTAGGGATCTGTTCGACTAAGTTAAAAGTATATGTCACAGCCCTAGGAACTTGTGACCTTTTTATATGGATGGATTGGTTAGAAACTCATCAAGCATGGGTAGACTGTTATGGGAAAAGAATTCTCTGCATAAATGACGAAGGAGAAACAATCCAAATCTAGGGCATTAAGAGGAAGGTATTTTTACGCTTCATCTCAACAATGCAAATGAAATGTTGCTTAAGAAAATGTTGTTAGGTATATGTAGTTAAGGAAGTAAGCAGGGAAAAAAGACCGTCCTTAGAGCAATATCCTGTGTTATTCGAATTTCTAGATGTTTTTCCAAAGGAACTACTAGGATTGCCTTTTGAAAGAGAGTGTGATCTCATGATAGAATTGAAACTTGCTACAAAACCAATCTCTAAAATACCTTACAGAATGACAACTCCAGAACTTCAAGAATTACAAATTCAATTGAAGGGACTTTTGGATATAGGACACATTCGACCCATTATTTCACCTTGGGGTGTTCCTATAATTTTTGTCAAGAAGAAGAATGGTTCCTTGCAGCTATGCATAGGCTATTGATATTTAAATCAAGCTACAGTAAAGAATAGGTATCCAATGCCTCAAATTGATGACCTCTTCGACCAAATCAAAGGAGCTTCTGTCTTTTCAAAAATTGATCTACGATCAGGTTATCATCAATTAGGAATTAAGGAAAGTGATATATCTAAGACTGAATTCCGAACATGCTTCGAGCATTATGAGTTCACAGTGGTACCATTTGGGTTGACCAATGCACCAGTATTCATAAACCTTATGAATAGTGTTTTCCGCAAATATATTGACCAATTTGTACAAGTCTTCTTAGATGATATTCTTATCTACTCCAAAAATGAGAAAAAGCATGAAGAACATTTTCAAATAGTATTATCTTGCCTTAGAGAACACTAGTTATATGCAAAGTTATCCAAGTGTTCTTTCTTTCAGAAGAATATTCATTACTTGGGTCATATTATATCTAGTGAAGGAATCTCAGTAGATCTTGAGAAGGTATAAGCAATCATGGAATGGCTGATACAAAAAAATGCGCATTAATTGTGAAGCGTTATGGGTTTAGTCGACTGTTATCGAAGGTTTGTAGAAGGATTTTCCAAAATTGCAAAGTCTACTACAACTCTCTAGTGTAAGGGAGTTAGGTATGAGTGGACTGAGGAATGTCATAGAGCATTCTTCGAACTTAAAAGATTGTTGACCAATGCACCAATATTGTGAGTACCTGATATGGACAAAGATTTTACTATATGTACCGATGCATCTAAGCAAGGATTAGGTGCAGTATTAATGTAGGATGGAGGCGTAATAGCGTATGCCTCTAAGAAGTTAAAGCCTTTTGAAGAACTCTACGCCACACACAATTTAGAGTTAGTCACTGTAGTGCTAAATTTAAAGATATGGAGACACTATCTAGTAGGGAGAAGCTTTATGCTCAAAAGCGACTACCAAAGATTACAATATTTGTTTACCCAAAGAGATTTGAATGCTAGGCAAAGACGATGTAGTGAATTCTTAAGTGAGTACGACTTTGGAATTTCATACATTAAAGGAAAAAATAATATAGTGGCAAATGATTTAAGTAGAAGACCACAAATATTTTTCCTCATACCTATCAAAGTAGACTTGAGAAAGTAAGTACTAGAACATCTCTTGAGAGACAGTTGGTATTTAAAAGAAGTATTGAAAATATCGGTATTGGCAAAATATCGGAAAATATCGATAAACATATATATTATCAATTTTTTAAACATTAGCTGATATTTTCAAAATATGGCAATATTTAGCCGAGTTTTTAAAAATATCATGATATTTACCTGCCAAAATATCGTTTGCCTGAAAATATTGCGATATTTGTGATATTTCATGAAATATTGTCAATATTATCAACATTGTTTAAAAGTGACATCCGGGCTTGATAGTAAAACCCAAAAGAACCTAAAGTTTGAGGGATATGAACTAGAAGATGATGGAATTTTGCGATTCCATGTAAGGATGTACATTCCTGATAGTGGGGATCTCTGAAACACCATCCTCAATGAAGCCCATAGAGCATTGTATTGTGCACATCTTGGTATAAAGAAAATGTATGTTGATACAAAGAAACTCTTCTTCTGGGCAGGCATGAAACAAGATATTGTCCAATTTGTTGCAAAATGTCTCGAATGTCAGCAAGTGAAGGTTGACTATTGTCATCTAACAGGTCTCTTACAACCTCATGACATTCCTATGACCAAATGGGAGATAATTTCTATGGATTTTATCATAGAGTTACTTCTTATTCCATAAAGGCATAATGGCATTCTAGTTGTGGTGGATAAATTAACGAAAAACACCCATTTTATTCTCATAAGAGATTCTTACGAAGTTGTTGACGTAGCTCGGGTATCTATAAATGAAATTATCATATATCATGGAGTGCCTGTAAGGGTTGAGAACAGATGCAAAGAAAACAGTAAGGGATTTATCATGAACCTATAAACAATTTCCTGAAATTTGACAAAAGCAATTAACAGAACTGCTGAGGTACCTACCTGTGCCGCTGCGGTTGAATAAGCTGTGTCCCTGCCGTTGAAGATGCCTCCAGCTGTGCTGCTACAGTTTTCAAATGACCGAATCCACCCAGCCAAACTGAGCAGAACCGGGCTGCTTAATCCAGTAAGCTTCTTAACAGAAGCTGACTGTTCCTTCGTGCCCAGAACCTCAGAACAATTCAAGTTCTTCCTGTGGGTAATTTCCTCAGATGATGTTCCTCCTCCTTTAGATTTTCTCCCCCTGTTCTTTCCCTTCCTTCCCTCTCCCGTCGTAACCTTCTGCTTGGTGCTTTTATCAGGTTTCTTGGCGGTGGCCGCCCTTCCATCAGTAGCCCATCGCTTAATCTGCGGGTGACACCTTCCATGTCCCGCCTCCTCTATCACTAGTATGATCACGTAAATAAGTATTAAAATTTAATTAAGGATATCACTTTATGATTTATTAAAATATTATTAAGATTATAACTTATATATATATATATATATTATATATATATATATATATATAATCATTTTATTAATTAATATAATTTAGTTTTATTAAGAGATAGGTCGTTACATACACTCCCCCTTCAGAAAACTTCGTCCTGAAGTTAGGGTCTTATCTTATCTGATTACTTATGATAGCAATTAGTACATTCTTCTTAGGATTGTAAATCGAGAGTTAAAATTCTTATTTTAGTGTAAGGAGACTATAAAATTAGTGTTTTAGGTTTACGATTTTAATGGTCATGCCTTGCCCTATCCAGGTTCCCAAGCTATTCTAAAATCATCCTATCCTTCCTAATCTCTTCCGCTCTCATCCTATCCGTCTTCTACTGGAGTATGCTATGGCGTCAGTTTTGCTGACCTAACCATTCATAAACTCTAAGGTGACAACGTCGGTTATACCGACCTGATTCCCAGTAGGCATCCGACAGTCATCATCACACGTTTAAGGGAGCGTGATTCGCACAATCCTCCCATGACTCTAGGGTTCGGATGATAAACGGTGGGCAACACCTCCACCCCTCCTCGTAGAATTAAGGTTAATACCCTATCATAGAATCTCTTTGAGCTTTAATTGTTCTGAGGTTCTGTCATCACGTGGTCATTTTGGTAACTGTTTATTATTTGCAATCATACACTTATCCATGCATTCGTAAAATGTGCATTAACATATTCAAAATAACTCATGTATAATTCACATATGTCAACTACAATATAACATATTTTGCCATATTCTATGCATGTCATTGACTTTCATTTAAATTGTAATTATTCTTTGATTTCTATTCCATTGATCATATTGACATGTATAAATAAAACTGATTTATAATATCTTAATTCCTATTAGAAGTAAAATCATTTTAACTGTCTTAAATTTTACTTTGACAACTATAATTTAGTAAGGTCAACAACATATATCATTTTAGTATTCATGTACCAACATAATTTAAACATATATTATGTCACAAAAGTTCACGTTTATATATAATCATTCAAAATGGTTTTGAGTCTCTGATTTATAGTGAAGTAAATATCTACTAAACATAGTTTAAAGTTCTTCAAAATTGACATAGATTAAGGTATCTTTGACATATGTCCTCTGTATCTTCCCAAATAGTTGATCCAGGACTGTACTTGTCCCATTGGATCTTAACTTGGTCCACCAGGTGATTCTTGAGCTGTCGAACCTTACGTTCCAATATATGTAATGATTTGACCAATACGACTCCCTCGTCTGATACCTGCAATTCCTTCCATTGAAGGTTATGAGATTAATCAGCTATATAATGTCTTAATACAGAAACATGAAATACATTATGAATTCAATGCAGGTGAGGTGGCAAGGCAAGACGATAGGCAACAGGTCCAACTCTTTCCACGCCTTTAAATGGTCCAATAAATCGGGGTGACAACTTTGTCCCTTTTCCGAATCGAATAGTATTTTTATTCGGTTTGATGCGGATGAAAACCTGATCCCCTACTTCATACCTCCTATCAGTTCTGTGAGAATCAACATAACTCTTTTGTCTATCCTGTGTTCCTTTAATCGTTGTCTAATTTGTCTTACCTGCTCTTCCATTTCATGGATTAATTCTGGTCCTATTATCACTCGATCTTCTAACTTGTTCCAACTTAACGGTGTTCTACAAGGTTTGTCGTATAATGCTTCAAATGGAGGCATTCCAATCGAACTATGGTAACTGTTATTGTATGCGAATTTTACTAAGGGTAAGTACTTTTCCCAGTGTGATTGTTGATCCATAACATACATTCTCAACATGTCTTCAGCTACTTGATTTACCCTTTTTGTTTGCCCATCAGTGTCAGGATGGTAAGCAGTGCTTAAATTTAGTTGAGTTCCTAAAGATGTCTACATGTAAGTCCAAAATCTAGAAGTGAATCGCGAATCTCTATCGGATATAATCTTCTTAGGTACTCCATGAAATCTGATAACTTTATTTATGAATACTCGAGCTACGTCAGCAACATCGTAAGTATCTCTTACGGGAATGAAATGGGTGTTTTTTATTAATTTATCCACTACTACCAAAATGGCATTTGTGTCTTTGAGAAGTAAGAGGTAGCCCTGTGATAAAATCCATAGAAATGATCTCCCATTTAGACATAGGAATGTCGTGAGGTTGTAAGAGACCCGCTGGGTGACAATGATCTGCTTTTACTTGCTGACATTCGAAACATTTTGCAACAAATTGAGCGATATCACGTTTCGTGCTTGACCAGAAGAAGAGTTTCTTGGTATCCGCATACATTTTCCTTACTCCAAGATGTGCACAATATACTGCTCTGTGGGCTTCCCTAAGGATAGTGTCTCGAAGGTCCTTATTATCAAGAATATGCATCCTCCCATGGAATCGTAAGATTCCGTCATTTTCTAGTTCATATCCTTCAAATTTAGATTCTTTTGCCTTTTTACTCTCAATACTAACTCTCACTTTTAAATACCAACTATCTTTTATGAGACATTCCAGTACCCACTGTGTTGAGTCTATTTTAATAGGTATGAGAGAAAATATCCGAGGTCTTCTGCTTAAAGCATCTGCTACTACATTTTCTTTTCCCTTAATGTATAATATTCCAAAGTCATGTTCACTTAGGAATTCACTCCACCGCCTTTGTCTGACATTTAAGTCTCTTTGGGTGAACAAATATTGCAGGCTTTGATGGTCACTTTTAAGTGTAAAACTTCGCCCCACTAGATAATGTCTCTAGATCTTTAAAGCTAGTACTACAGCGGCTAACTCTAAATTGTGAGTAGCATAGCGTTCTTCATGAAGTTTTAACTTTCTGGAAGCATATGCTATCACTCCTCTTTCCTGCATCAATACTGCACCCAACCCTTGTTTGGATGCATCAGTACATACCGTAAAATCTTTGTCCATATCAGGGACTGTTAGGATTGGTGCACTGGTGAGTAGTCTTTTGAGTTCGGAGAATGCTTTATCACATTCCTCAGTCCATTCATACTTAACACCTTTACGCTGAAGGGTTGTAATAAGCTTTGCAATTTTGGAGAATCCCTCCACAAATCTTTGGTAATAACCGACTAAACCCATAAGCTTCATATTTCATGTGCGTTTTTTGGTATTGACCATTCCATGATTGCTTTTACCTTCTCAGGGTTTACTGAAATCCCTTCACCTGATATGATATGGCATAAGTAATGGACGTTTTCCTGAAAGAATGAACACTTGGATAATTTTCCATACAACTGATGGTTTCTAAGATAAGACAATACTATCCGTAAATGATCTTCGTGCTCTATCTTATTCTTGAAATAGATGAGAATATCATCCAAAAAGACTTGTACAAATTGATCAAGATATTTGTGGAAAACACTGTTCATAAGATTCATGAATACTGCTAGTGCATTTCTTAATCCAAATGGTACCACAGTAAATTCATAATATCCAAAACGTGTCCGGAATGCAGTCTTAGAAATATCGCTTTCAGAAATCTTTAGCTGATGATAGCCTGATCGAAGATCAATTTTTGAAAAGACGGCAGCTCCTTTCATTTGATTGAAAAAATAATCAATTTGAGGTATAGGATATTGATTCTTTACTGTAGCTCGATTCAAGTCTCGATAATCTATGCATAATCTTAAAGATCCATCTTTCTTCTTCATAAAAATTACAAGAGCACCCCAAGGTGATATACTGGGCCGAATATGCCCTATATCCAGTAGTTCCTTCAATTGAATTTGCAATTCTTAAAGTTCTAGGGTTGTCATTCTATAAGGCGTTTTAGAGATCGGTTGGGTACCAGGTTTTAATTCAATAGTGAGATCCAGCTCTCTTACAGGAGGTAATTCTGGTAGTTCTTTTGGAAATACATTCGGAAATTTGGCTAACACCGAATATTGTCCTAAGGATGGTCCTTTTTCTTCGCTTACTTCTTGATTTACATAAGCCTGACAACCTTTCCTTAAACAACGCTTCATTTTCATTGTTGATTTGTAGCGTAAAGATACCTTTCTCTTGATTCCTTGAATTTGGATTGCTTCTCCTTCATCATTTATACGCAGAATTCTTTTCCCATAACAGTCTACCCAATCTTGATGAGCTTCTAGCCAATCCATACCTATGATAAGATCATAAGTTCCCAAGGCTGTGACATAAACTTTCAGTTTAGTCGTACAGACCCCTAGGTCAATTTTGCATTGATCCACACTTAAGCCCATGGATTGGAGTTCCCTTGAGGCCATTTCCACCTGTTTGAAATCATTTTGTTTGCGAGCTGCCAACCCACATTTGTTTAATGCATATGACGAATTGAAACTATTTGTGGCACCAGTATCAAATAAGATTTTGAGTTTTATACCATTGATAATACCTGAAGATTCCAATATAGTGGATTGATGCGCTGCTTGGTCGTTGTTGACTTCTGCATGAATTCTATGATTACCTTGATTGTTTGATATTGGTTCCTTTCCAGTCCTATGCAATATATTTGATGAAGCTTCTGGACAATCACGTTGAAAATGCGGTCCCCCACATCCCCAACAATTAAGCTGCGTTGATCCTCTTGAATTAGGACATGAATTTCTAGAGAAAGAGCTCTCTCATGTTGATTCCTTTCGAATTTCTTCCTCTACTGGCAATCCCTCGAGATGTCCATGGACTGGTGTTTGATGATTCTGCGGCTATAGTGTTTACTGCCATGGGAGCTCTTGTTCCTATATTTCTTGGGGTAAACCTGTTACTGTAAGGTGGCCTCGAGCTACCTCCTCTGAAGAAGTTTCGGGGAGTCTTTCTTGGAATCCCTGATTGTAAAGGTTCTGCTGGCCCTATATCTTTTTTGATTCCAAGGTGCTCTTCTGCATAACGACCACATTCAACTGCCTCAGCTACTGATGATGTTTTCCACATGCTTACCAAGGCTCTGATGCGAGGATTTAATCCAAATATGAAGCGTTTAGCTTGACGTTCATCATAATCTAAGTAGTGTATGTATTTTACAAGCTCCATAAACCTTATCTCATACTCTTCCATTGTTTTATTACCCTGTACTAAGGTATGGAAGGCCCTAACTCGCTGTTGTTGAAAGTATGGAGGTAAATACTTTGTGCGGAATATTTCCTCAAATAGTTCCCAAGGGACATTATCCGATGTAAGATGCAACTGCTTTTCCAGATTTCCCCACCAAATCAAGGCACTTTCCTTTAATTGAAATACAACAATTTTTGTTTTTGCCGAAGAAGAATATTCTCTTAATCTAAAGCATCTGTTCATTCCTTCTAACCATGCCTCAGCGTGTTCAACTGCTCGACCTCCTGAAAATTCTGGGAGTTTAATTTTCTAAAGCTCCCTAGAAATATCTTCGTTTGTTTTTTTGTGCTCAAAATTCTTTGGTTCCGCTGAACTGGTAGCTAAAGGTTGAAATTCTTCTTTGGTCTTAGCCTTAGTTAATCCTTTTAATGTCTCCAATAAGGCTTCCAATGAGTTCATTATCATGGTCAACTTTGGTGCTGGAGCGATTGATGTTGATAATGGTCTTGGTGGTGACGATGGTGATGGTGGTGGTGATGGGGATGATGATGGTGACGGTGGCGGCATTAATGATGGTGATGTTGCCTGAACACGTCGTCATCGTTCATGTCTTTACCATTGTAATGTTTCCCGTGTACATAATAAAATTCTATAAAAATTTTTGAGGTAGACAATCGAATTTAACATATAATTTTCTTTTGCAATTTCACATTCATAAACGGGTATAGTTTTTGCTATTTTTATCTGCTAGGTAGATCTTACTGGTACCGAGGTCAAGGAGGGTGGTCTCGCGACCTCTTTGTCCTAATGCATGGTATTCTATCCTAAGATGAAACAATGCAGAAGGGTATGGCTATTAACGCCTAGGGTAGATCATCCAAAAAGTAATGACTAAGTAACACTTGCAAAATATAAATATTTTAAATATTAATTATCTCGTTTATAATGAACAACATCAACATCAATTACTTAAATGTATGCTACTAGAATATCAATTATAACGTTTTGTTTTGTTTTGTTTTTTGTTGTTGTAAATATAAGGATCAAATTATAATAGAATCAAGTAACTTAAGTGGTACTAATTTAAACAAAATATCATATTTATTTACCTAATTATTTACATTTTTTTATTATTTATATGGGGTCAAACTTGGTACCAATTTAAACAAACTACACACACACATATATATATATATATATTTTGGGGCGCCGGCTGTTCAACATTTAAATTTCTCCATTTTCTAAGATTTTCTTTTCCTAATGTCAAAATTTCACGCGTTCTTGTTTTGATGATCACAGTCATATTGGCAAAAATTTCAAAGATTCCTATCACAGGTATATGACAAAATTACTATTATGGACTAATAGAAAAAATTTTGAAGGACAAAATTCAATCTATTGTTTGCATTATTGCAGAATGTATATATCATATAAGATGATACTGAGTTTCATCATAATTCATCTCAAATTTCATTAAAACGAAAAATCGATTTGAATACGATTTATATTTCATTAAAAACAAAAAAATCGACAATGATTTGAATATTGTTTATATTTTTCATGAAAAACATAAAATCGAAACGATTTGAATACTATTTATTCCACGCTCAATTTCAGTGATGAGAGTAGCCTACTAATCCAAAGGCTCTTTGTGCCCTCGAAAAGAGTTGGGTTGTCCAGTTTCAGGGAAAAATCGATTGTTAGGGGATTTTTGGAGGCTCGATGGGCCTACATTAACCGGGGCTCTAACGCTTCGAAAGCCTCGACAAAACACTTTTGCGTCAAAATAGTTGTGTTATATTTCACAGATTGGCTCGAGAATATGATATATACACATCAATCGGTATTAAAATATTATTATGACATACCCTATGATGTATAAAACTGGAATTCGAATATCTTATTTACACTTGACAATATAAGATGTCCTAAAACAAGTTCAACCTTTGGTAACCTTTGGTTGAGCGTTGGTTGCATAGGACATAAACATGTGGGCTCTATCCGCACAGGTTCAATCCACACAAGGAGTGTTTGTAACCCTAACACATCCCAGCCACATTCGAAAACATTAAAAATGAATCCTTGTGTCACATACTACACGGTATTTACTCTATGCACCCTCCACGTAACCTTGATGCTGCCACCAGGACGGAAGGGCGAAGGTTCAAGGACTTTGGAGAAGTTAGACCGAAGGTTCTTAGTTCGATTTATATCTGGAAATTCAACCAACTGTTCCTAGGTTCCGCGCGTTCCACTTATTATAAATTCGGGTTATGGAAATGGATTTCTGTGCGATTGCTCGAGGTAGCTCACAGCGCAGGAAAGATGGATCGCGTCCGATAGTTCTAGTCACAATCGCTGCTGGGGAAAACTGAGTAGTAAACACGTTTTATCAATGGCTGTTAGTTCTGAAGGCAACTCCAAGTCATCTAAGGAGAGTTGTAAGCCATTTTCTCATCATTTTTGAGCACCCATTCTTGTGATAACACATCTCTGAGTCAGCGAGTTGATTTGAGGACAAGGCTTGGAGCTTCTTTATGCCTTCTCTTGGTTAGTTTGATAGACAATCTAGCCACTTTCTCTTGGTTGACTTTCTTGTACTCAAGCAAGTGCTGGACTAACCAAAAGCTAGGTGCTGTATCTAAAACCAATTTATGTTAGGGTTTTGGAGGTGCTGTATCAAATATTTTCCTCGTATGGATCCATTCTCATGTATAAGAAATAGAAATTTCATAGAGAGACGATCCATCATGTAGTTTTTTTTGGTAGTTTGTTGGAGAATCTATCATGCCTAACCAATTATAAGATAAAGCAGGACAAAATCTCTTTGAGTATCTTAATAAACAATGTTATTGATCCTAGAGTCATGGGCTATTTTGACATCTTTATCTTCTGAATGCAGCTCCAAGTCCTCACAGAGGCAACTGCATTGCTTAAGGGCAGTTCTGGGTGGTGTTTTGCCTTGATTTTTATGGTATCTTTCTTCAGTAGGTCAGCCGCAGCTAGGAGGAGCACCTATAGTTAGGCCGTAGGCCTAAAGTGACCCGTTTAGGAGGCCGAGGAGCATCAGGAGGCCGTAGGTCAGGTATTGAGTGAACAAGGGGCTGTAGGGCAGCGTTTTGAGGCCTAGAAGGTGGCTCGAATGGCAGCAAAGGAGAGAGAACGAGATTTACAGGCAGGAATTTATAGACAGTATTCAAGTCAAGAATCAGGAAAGCACAGGTGGCTGTAAGGCCTGTAAGGTCAAAGGGTTTCAACCTGCTTTGATACCAAATGTAAGGGCCGAGAACAAATGCAAAGAAAACAATAAGGGATTTATCAAACTGTAAGGGATTTATGACGAACCTATAAACAATTTCCTGAAATTTGACAAAAGCAATTAACAGAACTGCTGAGGTACCTGCCTGTGCTGCTGCGGTTGAATAAGCTGTGTCCCTGCCGTTGAAGATGCCTCCAGCTGTGCTGCTACAGTTTCCAAATGACCGAATCCACCCAGCCAAACTGAGCAGAACCGGGCTGCTCAATGCAATAAGCTTCTTAACAGAAGCTGACTGTTCCCTCGTGCCCAGAACCTCAGAACAATTCAAGTTCTTCCTGTGGGTAATTTCCTCAGATGATGTTCCTCCTCCTTTAGATTTTCTCCCCCTATTCTTTCCATTCTTTCCCTCTCCCGTCGTAACCTTCTGCTCGGTGGTTTTATCAGGTTTCTTGGCGGTGGCTGCCCTTCCATCAGTAGCCCACCGCTTAATCTGCAGGTGACACCTTCCATGTCCCGCCTCCTCTATCACTGGTATGGTCATGTATATAAGTATTTCAAATTTAATTAAGGATATCACTTTATGATTTATTAAAATATTATTAAGATTATAACTTTATATATATATATATATATACTTATATATATATATGTTATGTATGTATTTTAAATTATTTTTAATTAAATATATTAGTTTTATTAAGAGATAGGTCGTTACAGTACCTAAGAAGCTCATATCAGATAGAGGAGACTC
This sequence comes from Pinus taeda, assembly GCA_000404065.3. Lineage (NCBI taxonomy): Eukaryota > Viridiplantae > Streptophyta > Pinopsida > Pinales > Pinaceae > Pinus > Pinus taeda. Next base: position 142,157 of record APFE031339661.1, on the reverse strand, counting down.
ACGGTTCACTTCAAGATTCTAGACTTGTATGCAATCAACCTTAGGAACTCAACTAAATTTAAGTACAACTTATCATCCTGAGACTGATGGGCAAACAAAAAGGTTGAACCGAGTACTAGAAGATATGCTGATAATGTGCGCTATGGACCAACAAACACACTAGTAAAAGTGCTTTCCCTTAGTTGAATTTGTATACAATAACAGTTACCACAGTTCAATCAGAATGCCTCTATTTGAAGCAATGCATGACAGACTTTGCAGAACACCATTAAGTTGGGATAGGTTAGAAGGTCGAGTGATAGTGGGGCCATAATTAATTCAAGAGATGGAGGAATAGGTGAAACAAATTAGATAACAATTAAAGGAGGCACAGGATAGACAAAAGAGTTACGCTGACGCTCATAGGATTGATAGGAATTACAAAGTAGGGGATCAAGTTTTCATCCACATCAGACCAAACAACAGCACCATCTGGTTTGGAAAAGAAACAAAGTTGTCACCCCGATTTATTGGGCTATTTAAAATTCTGGAAAAAGTTGAACTTGTCTTGCACTGCCACCCCACTTGCATAAAGTTCATAATGTATTTCATGTATCTATATTAAGACATTACATAGTTGACAAATCTCATAACCTTCAATGGAAGGAGTTTCAAGTATCGGACAGGGGAACCATTTCGGTCAAACCATTACATATACTGGAACATAGGGTTCGCTAGCTGAGAAATCGCTTGGTAGGTCGAGTTAAGGTCTAGTGGGACAAGTATAACTCTGGATCGACTACTTGGGAAGGTATAGATACCATATGTCAGAAATACCCCAATTTATGTTGATTTTGAAAAACTTAAAACCTTATTTTGTATATGGTTACTTTATTTGAGTTGGATATTTAAGACTATTATTTTGAAGTATCACACATAAAAATGAATTCTATTTTGCTGGTACATGGTATATCTTATTTGCTTAACTTTGCTGGTACTTGGATACCAATATGAAATATGTTATTTAATTAACATTGCTGGAATATGGGCACCAATATGATGTTTAGTGTTTGATTAACCTTGCTATGAGATTTAAATTATGAATAATGTTATGGATGAGATATCTATAATTTTGTTTCATTTCTGCATATCAACATGATTGATGAGATGGAAATAAAACAATGACTACTTTTTAATATGAAAGCTAAATTACAAATTTATGGGCTGGATATGGCCAAGTACGTTATGTGAATGTAAAGATCAATATTATGGATAGAAACATATGTGAAATACACATAAAATATTATTTAAATACAATTTATTTTGAATATATTTATACATATGTTATAATGTGTGGACAAGTGTTTACATTATAGATAACATTGTTACCAAAATGATCATATGATGACAAAACTCCAAGATCAATTAAAGCTCAATAAGATTCCATGATAGGGTGATAACCCTGGTTATATTGGGAGGGGTGAAGGTGTTGCCCACTGTTATCATCCAAAACCTAGAGTCATGGGAGGATTGTGCTAGTCATGCTCCTCTAGATGTGTGATGATGACTATCGAATGCCTAGTGGGAAATCAAGTCGATACATACCACCGATATATATATGATTAATCCTCTAATCATATATATATAT
>APFE031339661.1:109553-128647 GCA_000404065.3 Pinus taeda | reverse complement strand
CCAAGTTGTTCTGGCAAGGCCCGCGCACGTTGTATCTGATATCAAACCTTTCTTGCTGTTTACTATTAGTTGTGGTGCAGCTGGTGAATCAATAACGCCTGCAACCTTCTTCTGCTTTTTACCCATTATGCCTGAATTTCTTGCAAAATCTGTATTCTGCACAGAGAGGTGGTTTTGGCGTAATACTGAGATAACAATGAAACTCACAACTGATAGTAAAATAGAAAGAAGAACGTTGATATAGTTTGTCTTTATTAAAACACCGCGGATATGATCTATAGGCAGATCTGAGGGGATGGATTCATTTAAGGGACTGTATAGGACCTGCCACCTTATAAATGCTCATTAGTGCAATATTTGCCGAAAGATCTTTTAAATCATGCGATGGGCGCACTGGCGGCCGAGCGGGAATGATTATGCCTTAATTGTTATTTAACTCAGGCTTTTCAATCATTTTAACGGTTTTTCGTTGAGAACTGTGCCTTATCTTATCGGATCGGGCAGGGGCGCGAGGGTGGTTTTAACAATGCTTTGAGTGTTGCCGATCGCCGATCACCAATATCGCGTCGGGGAAAGGCCTATGCGCATTAAGGATTCAACAGGAGAAACCACCGATCGCCGATTGCCGATATCGGATCGGGGAAAGGCCTATGAACAATGCTTGCGATACGAAGGGGACTGCCGATCGCCGATATCACCGATAGCTTTATCGGGTCGGGGCTTTATCGATGGGTGCAATAGTGGTGCACAAGAGAATGGCCGATCACCGATATCGCCGATAGCTTTATCGCGTCGGGGGGAGCCTTTTGATTACTTGGTGCATCCTTTATGTTATTGCGATATGCGATCTTGCGATCGCTTTATCGCAATAAACACATATTTGCTTTATTTCCAACGTTTAAAGAGATATTTCTTTTGAGGGGAAGTTTATAGAGCGTTCCTTGGATTTGTTGGACTTTTACAAAGTAAGAGTTATTGACATCAATTTTATTTTAAGAGGGACCCATTTCATATTTTAATGGTTTTTTAAATAAAAATAAATATGAAATGGGGGGTTGTTTGCAAGGCACAACAGATCCATAACCTTCTCAACAAAATCCTAAAATCTCTTCTTTATCCCTAAGGATTCTCTTTAAGCCACAAAATCGTGAAACCTATTTCTAATCCAAGATTTACAACTGATTCCTAAATCTTTCAACTATCCCAAATCTCTCATGTTCTCCAACATTCGAGAACATTTACAATATGCCTCACAATACTTAATTAATTTCTATTATCATTACAATCACTCAAAACCCTAAATAATTACGTTAATTTAACACTTAGGAGACTAAATTCCTTAAAACACAAGACCCACTATGTCTACTAAAATACAATGACTTTTCCCTAGCCGAATGCTCCTGCATCAGACTCCCAAGGTAGAAAACAATCATGATCTCATGATCATGTGTCTTCATATGTTGATAGGAAACCTCCAGGGTCCCAAACTTTAGTTTGTAGTTGTCTGAAAGCTCTACACCTTTGTTGTTGTTGTATGTCTATTGTTTTCTGGTTCATCTTCCTCTTCTTATCAATTAGCTTCAAATTATGATTGATCATTCCTCCTATTGCTATCGATCTCATCCATATGGTCTACTTCATCATTAATTGCCATAATTCTTCAATCTCTATCTTTAGTATTTCATTGGGCTGGTACATACTCTGCCATTTACTGCTTCATCTTTCTCTTTGTTTACATTTTTTGCTGCTATCCACTAACTCTTCAAACTGTTGTTCATTATCTTCTCTTTGATGTTGTCAGATTCTTACCCTTACTCTCGGTTTTTATCATACGCTTACTTCCCTTTCATCATTACCCTCTTTCATGATTACCTCTTTCTACATTGAATCCTGACTTTCTAGCAATTGAACATCTCTCTTCCATGGATTAAACTTTTCCACATAATCCTTTTCTTCCATCTTTACTTGGCTGCTCATCTATCACAAATTTTCTCCAGCATCTGCAACAAAGCCTACACTCACAAAACAATTATTAAAATAAAAATCATAAAGCCTCTGTGCCTCTTCTTCTTTTCGTAACACATTAGTATGCTTCTCTCATTCCTCCTCCTTTATCAACACATCAGTATGTTGATTTAAATTCTCAAAAGAAATCATGAGACTCCCAGCTAGTCTCTCCTCCTCACCATTTGCTTCAATGATTTCTTCTTGCTCTTGTCCACTGTAGTGAGCTCCTTCCTTTGCAATTATACTGTCATACTATGAATTTTCCAATAAATACTACAACAATGTGATTTCCCTGTGACAGTTCATAAGTATTCCATCTTTACTTATGATTCCTGCATTTATACGCAAATTATCAATTTGAAAATTACAAGGTTCAATAGTCTCAATTGTTGCTTCACATATCAATTCTTCAGATTGATTCTCATCTCCTTCTTTCACAAGAAATTGTTCTTGTCTTGTAACGACTTCAAACATCAATGTTTTACTAAAGTCTTTCTATTGTTCTAAGTGCTTTATAGGACTCAGAAATATTTCAATGGTCTACTCTTCAGCCTCTTCAAGCCCTCCACATGGTTTCTTAATATCCTACTCCAATTCTTCTTCCAGAATAGAATTTAGACTCTGCCTGTCTTCTTTCTCATTGATGACAATATCAACAAGTTGTCCTCCTTCACATGTTTCATCTGTAAATATACACAAATTATCAGATTTAAAATCATGTGACCTTTTTGTCTCACTTGAAGTTTCAATCTTCAAGTCTTCATCTTCACCGAAAACTTCACCCTATTTTTCTTTACAAATGGACACTTACATTTCCAACTCAGCTTCTATGAGTTTTCCCAACAGCCACTTCATGTGCTTCAGTTGTATCCTTCTATGTAACTTATGCCAGTTCACTCCCTTTTTCTTCAAGACCCAATATTATCTTTGTCTTTCCTCCAGTATCATCCTCAATACATTGAGTTGTTCTTTTCACTCAGCAATCACTTTGTCACGCTTCTCTTTACTCATTCTCTTGCCATTTTCCTTGGCATTCTCCTTCTTCACTTTGTGGCTTTTCTCAGAACCTCTGCTATGATGATCATTAGTCATCTTCTTCTCCATCTCAATGAGTTCTTCACTTACCCACTATGAGCTACATTAAAGCCTCTACAATAGCAAGTCCTTCCTGTTGTCACTTACCACACTAAGCTTTCCTATGTACTTGGTCTTTTCGCATGCAGTTGGTTCTCTATATCTGGAACCTCTTTCGAGCACTTCTCTCAACTCCTTCTAGGATTCAACTCATCTACACCTTGCAACAACACAACTGTCCTCTTTATCCATACTCTGTTAGAATTCTTCAAGGTTTTATCACATTCTAATTCATTAAGAAACTTTTACCAATTCTCTTCGTGCCCTAGAAATTCTACCCACATCCTCTGTGGAGTTGCCTTTGTTGGGTCCATACAATACTAGTGATTACCCCATTAATATTGTAGTTGCATTCCTTATTAATATTGTTGTGCCCCTATTATCCCCATATTGTTATTACTGTGCCCCATAGAATCCCTCTATTGTTATTTTTGTGGCTTTATATTATTATTGTTACGTCGGCGGGGTTATATTGTGACTCCTTAGACTCCTATATATAGAAATGAGGTTTTGTCATTTGAATCATCCAAGAATTGTTCATTTGTATAATGTAAAGGAGGTTGCCCCTCGAAGAGGCTGAATTCTAAGGCGTTGATCTCTCTTTTCTATCTTTTTGTGTGTTGGTTTCATAACATGTACATTTGTATGCTCTAATATTATATTTAATTATTTATGGAAGTACAAAATTGTTGGCATGTTATTATCTTTGACCAAGTCCCCTAAGGTTACAATAAAATATAAATATTTAGGTCAATGATGACCAAGCTACTAATGAATTATTTACAATGGAATAGGTAGAACTACAAAAGCTGAAGTACAAATAAATATACATAGTTGAGCTAATTCCACCAGGAGCTTAGGGACTCTCATCAGTTAGCGAATTTGCAAGGAATATTTTTCTGAGTTGTTTTGTGGAATTATAGAGTCTAAAACATGGGGCTGCAATCAATATGTAAGATGTAGGTGCTTAGACTATCAGTGAAGGGTCATGTGGAGTTGGATAAAAACTAGAGGCCAATTGTCATTTTAGGGACCATTTAAAACAGAATGCAAAGTGGTTTTAAGTTAACCAAAATTTTAGAGAAAATAAATATTAAAATGAAATTCCTTATTTTATATGGTGGAGTGAATGTCAAAGATGCATAACTGATTATTACTTTTGCATTCTTCAACCATTTCAGTTACTGCAAATTTTGCTAGAATGCTTTGGTAAGTAGACTCTGCCTGTATTAGTTTTTCTCGGAGGTAGTGGATACATATTTTACCGATAGGAAGCTATATTAATAAAAAAATTAACTAAAAGAGCAGAAAACTATTAAATTAAGATTTAATTAGATTGTGTATCAATAGCTTTGTGCTCTCTTGAATGCCCTTGCATTCTTTTAGCAATTTTTACCGTGGAAATAATATACGAGTAATATTGATGTTTGTTTTGCAAGTATCAAATCATTTCAAAATTCCTCTGTTTGTTATTGGCAGAAAAGACCACATGTTTGTAAGGTTTCTCTTCTAGTGGAAGGCTCAGGACAACTACCATTTCTTATTGCTGCTGCTGAGCAAGAACATTTAAATTATAGAAGTTCGCCTCCTTTGGCCCGCCATAAAAATATTTTGCAATCAGCTTCAGGAGAAGAATCATATGCTATGGCTATCAAGGAGATATGGGAATGTTTCCAAGTTCATTTCCTTGAACTTCTTGGGGCTGTTTTTACAAAATCCAGGTATGTCCCTTTTTGTCATTTTTTCCACTAATAAATTCATTTAGAGAACTTTTCATGGCCATTGCTCTAAAGCTTTTGCTTAGTATCATCTTTTGCAGAATATAGTTGTGTTCGTTCTTTGTCCTTCTTTTCATTTTTTCTTATAGGTCTAGATTCTTTTGCCAGAAGTTATGCTCATTTGCCTCTTGCTGATGTAGTTTGTCATTTATTTCTTGTATATACCTGGTTCTATTATTGACAATGGGTTCTTCTATGTTGTTTTTTTGACTTTTATTTTATTTTTAGAATTACTTGTCTATTGTTGTTTTAACCAGAACTGATGTATGTTTTATATAATAAAAATCTGTTCTTGAGTCACAGCAGAGAACAAAAATGGAGTATTCAGGCATCAGAGTTCAGTTCTGTTCCTCCACCTAAAGCAAACCATAATTCTTCTACCTATTGCTGTTCAACTTATAGATCCTCCAGTACTGTCCCACGATCAAACAAAATTTACAAAACATGACAAAAGACTAAGTATCAGAAACCTCCTCCTTGGGGCATGGAAACAGGCTCTATAATAAGGGCCACAGCATTCAAGTCAGGACTGAGCCATTGGTTGAATGAAATCGAATTATGAGAGGTCTGAGGAGGCTGAGTAGTGGGTACCCATTTCTTGCCCTTGCTGGATTTCTTCTTTCTTACGATGCAGGTGACTGATTTCATCCTCTGACCTTTGCAATTGAGACCGATGCTTTATGAGTAGCTCCATAGCGGTTGTCAGATTTGATGCCATTTGGTTGTGTCTGATCTGCAACTGCATCATCTCCTACTGCAGGAGTTGGAGGTCCTGTTCTGTCCTATCCTAAAACCGGAACCAGTGACTGGACTGGTCTACCTAATGAACCGGGTTACTGACCGGAACTGGTCGAAGCGGGACTGGTTAGGTCTAAACAAACCAGTTTTAGAAAAATACATTAAATAATTAATTTTTAATGAAAGAAAACTATTTTTAAGATTTAAAACCATGATTCCAAGCCAATAGAGACAAAATATGCAAAGTTTGCTCATTTATATACCATGTAAAGGTTGATATATCAAAATGGCACAGAGTGCAATACATATCATCGACAAAATAGTAAAATACATAAGCAATGAGGCTCTAAATGGCCTATAAAGTCCAAAAACAATGTTGCAAGCTATGAGGCCATTGGCCTACTACAAGTCTACAGTGATGAGTGTATGCATGATCATTTCGTGGATTTCCAAGATATTCCAAGTGGGGTATCTTACACTATAGGTGGTTGCATTGTTGTTGTAATGGGATTGATGATAGTCACTGTCATAGAACATCGATATTGTAAACAACTAGAGCATTGACAAACATAATATTCATGTTTATTTGGGAGGGCATACTAGAATCTGTTTTTTCATAGCCTGAATGAACAACTATATTCAATTTTGCAACATTGGAAAAGCATGATAAGCAGGGATGAAATAGATGGGATATGATTGGTCACCTTGCTGTGGGATCATGATATCTTGTATATATTAAAGCGAAACTAATATACATTCATACATCTCTTATTTTCTTGTTGGTATCTCTTAGTCTATCTCACATTTCTTAGCTGGCACATGGGCTATCAGTGGTAGGTGTACTTTCAATTTTAATACAAGTGGTATTGGCATGTTCAAAATCCTTGCTACTGTATGATTGTTATGTTATTTATGTGATATTGAAGTTTCGTATTGCATAAATGTTCATTGTGCTTTCTTATTGGAGTTAAAACCCCAAAACAATTCACCTACAACACTCAATATACAAATTGTTTGTAAAATTACCACACTAGTGACTAAACCATTACATAAAAACTCAGAAAAATTTCGTGGATTTCCAAGATATTCCAAGTGGGGTATCTTACACAGTTACACTATAGGTGGTTGCATTGTTGTTGTATTGGGCTTGATGATAGAACATTGATCTGCTAAATATTCAGATATCATATCAGTCTGCAGTAAGATTTAATTAAAAAAAGGCCTTCACAATCACACCACAGTTAAGTTAAATTCTTCAGCACACAGTAACTGTCCTAGTCTAATTTCTAATCTACCTACTCAGAAAAACAGAGAACTGAAATCTTCTATCAAAACTGCAATCTGAACCCTGCTAGATAATATATACCAAAAGACATTCTACTGAAGAAAGTGGCATCAAGTACACAGACCCTAAAGTCGCTGCGTGGGTCCTCTGCAGCCATGGCAGTTAACTGGCTGGATTAGGACCGGTTAGGGCTCAAAACAGGCGAAATGACCTTGCTGACCGGGTTTTTCAGCCGATTTGGACCAGTGGCCTTGCTGACTGGCCGGTTTGACTGGTTACCGTTAGGATTGCTGGTTTTAAAAACTATGAGATTCCTGACAGGTGCAATCAAACGTTATATGATGTCTCCACAATTCCCAAGCGACCTCCAGGATTTGTACTATCAGAGGAACACACAACCCAGTATTTGATATCTCAACTAATTCCAGATCTCTGAAACTCCTGTCTGTCCTCTGTTTGCAATTTCTCACTATGCTGGTGCAGTCATGCGAGAATGTCAGGAGTAATGTGCGCTCTTGATGGCAAGCAGCTCACAAGAGCAAATAAAGAATTACTCCACTTCCAAAGCTGAAAACCATTTCAACCCATTGCCATTATTGCATAATATACCTCTGATTCTCGACTGCAAATTTCCAGTGACTTCTGATGCAGGATCTCAACTCCCCACACGGGCTCAGCGGCTGGCATTAAACTCATAATCCTCTTACATGCACAATATCCTCCTATTCCATTGTTGGAAAGACAGTGATTCAGGCAAATGTCATTCCTCTGCTGCAGATGCTCCAAACATGAATGGCTACCGTCCACCCCATCAGCTTCACTATGATAAACTTTAAATCAACTGAGGGCTGGAGTAAATTCATCAGTAAGAAACTGTACACCACTATGTTATCCTTCCTCCACAGGCACATTTGGTAGCCATGTCGACCTTGTTTAATAATCAATATGCATGGGAGATCCACATGGCTCAGTGTGGCAAAAGCCAAGTTTAGGTCCCCCTTTTGCTTAGAACATAACTTCATAAATAATTGTTGCTTTTTTAAGGGATAATAAAAAAATCCCTTCTCCCATTGACAATAATTATGCCTGGTTCAGGAGATGAACCTTTACTTGCTAGCAGATAAGCTTCCTGATTGTTATCCTTTAGCACATGGTGGATTGATTGAATTGTCATTGTTTTGGTGAGAGAGAAAATTTTCAGGAAAACATTTATGAGTTTGATATCTGCAGGGGAGGTTCCAAACATTAAATGGCGAATTATTAATTATGAGTCCTGTACGGTATCTAGTTATGAATGTAAATCAATAATAATAAATAGTTAACAATGATTAGTATACTGAAGAGTCACGTCTCATAAGGACATGGCCATTCATGAAGGGGCACTTGCCTAGGTATATAAGCGGGCCCTCATTTGTTACAATCTCATATCTCATACTTTCTGTACATTTCTATATAAATATACTAAATGTCTTATAATGAATATTTACATATTTAAGATCTTCTAAGTATTTTCCTGTGTATATGAACTTTGTTCATAACATTTAGTATTAGAGCTATATCTGGTCCTCTGGCTACTCAACCGCTACACAGAGCTAGTCTGATCTAGCCTTTGGCCATCATTCTTAGTCAACTTCGTTGCTGTTGTGATTTTGGCTTTAGCCACAAAAAGTTGTTTGGAGGCTCTCCATTTTGCCATTAGACTTTTGGCCATTAATAAATAAATAAATAAATTTATATATAAAGTCTTGATTTATTTATATTTAATCATTATATTAAAAAATAAATTAAAAAAAAGGCTAAAAAAGTTACAAAAAATATATATAAACCAAAAAAAGGAAGATTATATATATTTATATATATATATATATATATATATCAATGTTTTAAAATTCGGGCGAGTCGATTTGGAATTGACCGAGCTAGACCCCTTCCCGGGCTGGCTCGGCACAAAAACCGGTTCAATGGCCAGTTTGTTATTGGACTAGTCGAGCCAGTCACTGACTTGGCCGGTTTGGTAACAGACCGACTGACTCAGCCGAGTCTGGCTTAAACCGGTCGAGCCATTCAAACCCGGTTAGCGCCTGATTTTGGAGGGAAAGCGGACTCCAAACTTGCTTATTTTTTGGTTTTATGTTTTCTATTTGTCCATCTAACCTCTCCCAAGCCTATAAAAACTACTACCCAAGCACCTCACATTTCCTCGTAGCTATCTCATTGCATTTGTGTGAGAATTTGTGAGGAGTTTGTGAAGAGTTGTGGAGTTGGTTTTTGGAGCAGCGGTGAAGAGCTTCTTGGGCAGTCATTGGAGCAACATTGAGGAGTTGGTTTGTTGGAGCATCAATGAGGAGGCTAGAGCTTAGAGGTATTTTTTTTTTTCACTTTTCAAATTTGCCTTTGCTTGTTTTTTTTTACAAATATGGAAATTGAAAAGAGTAATTTTTGTAAAAGAAATGAGCATTGAAGAGTTGTTTTTTTTTTTCTTTTCATTTTCATATTTGTTTCATTTCATTTCCAAGTCCAAATATAAAAAAATGGCTCTTAGAATGAAATATGCTGCTTGGGCATACTGTGAGATGATTGATAATCAAATGCATTGCAAATTTTGTCATAGAAAGATTAAGGGAGGTGGAGGGGGCATTCATAGGCTGAAACAACACTTGGATGGTATTAAAGGCCAAATTGCTCCATGTGTAGCACCAACAAAACAAATTGGGGATATAAGGAAGGAGCTGGTAGAAAAAGTTGAGAAGTTTGAGGAAGAAAAAGCTAGGAAAAAAGAAATAGAGGCTGAAATTGGGAGGAAGAGGAGTATAAAACACATGATGATTGCCAACCCCAATTTTGATTATGACGGCTCTTCATCTATCCCTTGCACTAATGCATCCAACCCCTTTCGCTATGTTCCTCCCTCTATGGAGTCTATTCAAGAAAAGGGTAAGGGTAAAACAGAAAATAAGGGTGATATCAAAAGTTATTTAACACCCTCCTCTCCCTCTGATAGTGCACATGGTCCTCAAGCTAATAGAGGTCAAATGCAACTCACTTTAGATGACAATTGGAAGAAAGAATTGAGAGAAACTACTTGTGATTACATAGCTGGATGGTGGTATGATGCTAATATCCCCTTCAATGCTTCTCACTCACCATATTATGAACCTATGTTTGCTGCCATATTTGCTGTTGGAAAGGGCTTCAAAGGCCCTACTATGCATGAGTTAAGGGGATCTCTTTTGCAAAAAGAGGTTTTGTCCATTGATGAATATTTGAAAGATTTCAAAAGCTCATGGGCAAAAGCAGGATGTACCATCATGTCAGATGGATGGACTGATCAAAGGAACCGTACTGTCATAAACTTTCTTACCTTTTGTCCACAAGGAACCATGTTTCTAAAATCATTTATGCATGTGATAGGGTGAAAGATGCGCACTTGTTTCAACTTTTGGATGAGGTTGTTGAAGAGGTGGGGTGGCTAATGTTCAAATCATCACAAATAATGCCTAACTATGTTCTTGCTGGTAAAATGTTAGAGGAAAAACGCAAAACCATCTTTTGGATCCCATGTGCTGCACATTGCAAAGACCTCATGCTTGAGGGTATTGGTAAAATAGATTGGATCAAGAACACTGTAGAGCATGCCAAAAACATAACAAAATATATCTGCAATCACTCATGGATTTTGAACCTGATGAGCAAACACAGGGGGCAAGGATATTATTAGGCCTGCCATCACTAGATTTGCAACTCATTTTTTGACATTGCAATCTATGCTTTCCTAACATAGAAAATTGCAATGGCTGTTTTCCAATGATCAGTGGAATGAATGTCAATGGTCTCGCAAACATGATTGTAAAGATGTGAGAGAAAAAGTTAATGAAGAAATATTATGGAAAAAGGTAGCAAAGATTGTGAAGGTTGCTGAGCCACTGGTTTAAGGTGTTGCGGTCGGTGGATGAGGAAAGATTGGCTATGGGCTTCATTTATGAGGCTATGGATCAAGCAAAGGAGCAAATAAAGGCAACATACAAGGATAAAGTGGCTAAGTGTGGGCCCATTGGGAAATCATTGATCAAAGATGGAACAATCAACTCCATCACCCTATACATGCAGCTGGGTATTTTTTGAACCCAAGGTATCATTATAAAGCTCTAGAGGCAGAAGCTTTGACTGGGGAGGTTAGAGATGGATTGATTCACTGCATTGATCGCATGGTCCCTAAGGAGAGTGACCAGTTGGAGATACAACGACAGATCACTTATTTCAGCAGAGCCACAGGTACTTTTGGCAAGAACCTAACAAGGATTACAAGGGAAGCAAATGAGGCAGGTAAACAAAAAATTTCAATTTTCAAATTCTTATTTTGTTAAATTGTTTATAATTTGAAAGTTGGATATAATTTGTTGAGCTAACTTTATTTTTTTTATAGCACAATGGTGGGAGGCATTTGGTAGCCATTGTCCTCAATTGCAGAAGTTTGCAATTCGTATTTTGAGTCAAACTTGCAGTGCTACTGGGTGTGAACGCAATTGATTTGTCTTCGAGAGGATTCACATGAAGAAGAGAAACTGTTTGGAACAAAAACGGGTAAATGATCTAGTCTATGTCCAATACAACCTCCGACTAAGACACAACCAATTGCTGAACAAAAGACCTGATACAGATCCCATTGTGTTGGAAGATATTGATCCAACATCAGATTGGGTAGTGGAGAGTCATCCAATAGAGTTTGATTCTAATGCGAATATTGGTATTGATTTGGATTTACAGATGGAGGCAGTAGTTGAACATCATGTTTAGTTAAATGTAGATCCCCTAGTACTAGGCCCAACCCCAAGTCCTCCAGTTGCAGGCACTTCCTCTACTCAGCCATGATGCAAGCGCATAGGTCGTCTATCTTAGTGTGCAATTGCTGCGCCTGCTAGTGCTACTACTTCTACAGTTGGAATTGGAGATCGTGATGAGGAGGATGAGCCACGGGTTTCCTTGTCTGGCTCTGATTCAGAGTTTGAGCTAGATGAAGTTGGCTTCTCTAACAATAGCCAATAGTGACTAGTGACTAGTGATGTTTTAATTTTGTTGTAGAGGCTATTTAGAGCCTCCTTGGTTATGTGTTTTTGTTCTGATCTCTATATCATGTATGTATTGGACAATGCACTAGGCGCCATTTTGATATAATGGATATATTCATGACCCTTCTTTGATCATATGTTGTCTTATCTCTATATTCTAATGCTTTGTGTTTGGAAACATGAATGAAAATATTTAAAATTATATTTTTTGATAAATAAATAAATATTTAATGTATTTTTTACAACGACCGAGTCATTGAAATCAAATCGGCTGAGTCGATACTGAGTCGGAGTCGACCCTCGGCTAGTTCCAAACGCGAGTCGAAGTTTTAAAAAACACACACACACACACACACACACACAGATATATATATATATATATATAGGTGTAGTCTAAGCTATAGACGAGATAACCTTTTTCACTTGAATTCGGTGATACAATTTCAAACAAGAATGTGATTTTTTGTTGTTTAAAATGAATTTTTGAATGCATAAAGGGATTCAACACCCTGAAAAACCCTTGGGGCACTCGAATTGTACAAATTAAACAACTTAAACTCGAGTTTTGAAAAATCTCAGCTAGATTCTGGTTAAAATTAACCATAAAAAATGTCATAAAAAAGCCCATTTCGTCTATAATTTAGACTATGCCTATATATATATATATATATAGATAGATAGATATATAAAGAGAACAAAAAAAGTGCTTTGCAACTACAAGCAACCACATTTTCATCACCAGCCGTCGCCTTACCCTTCACGGCTCGTTGCCCACAAATTTTTTTCCTATTGCTTGTGTCTTCCCCACCATAGCAACTTGACGATCACAATCATTGCTGCTATAGTCCACGTTGCTGTGATCCATAGCAGCTGCTGCCACGCCATCGTACCTACTGCTCTCGCTGTCTGATGCCTCTGTTGCTCCTTGCCACGTCTCTGCTATAATCGCTAAACTATCAAGCCATTTGATTCAAAATTGCGGATGTGTGTAATTTGCACTCTAATTGACTAAGAAAGTCGTACAGTCACATCCCAATCCACCCACGAGTGACAAATATCAAGTAATCTTAATTCTCAAGCCACACCACCGTATGGTTCGCCAGGCGTGCCTTCTTAGTATAGTCATGCCCGCTCACATTTTTATATTCATTATAATCTTAAAAATTATTATAAGGTTAGTTGAACATATAAATTATTTCCTAACGAAATACTTTAAAAAATGCCCTTCTTATTACGAACTAGGGAAAAAGCTTAGGGATAAATATATTGTGAGGACGAAAAAAATATTTTTTGGAAGATTAATAAAGTTTTGAAGGTTTATATATAACAAAATTGTTTACTTTAAACCCTACGCTCATTCCAAAAAAGTGAAATAGAGACTAGTAACAGAAGGTTTCCTAAAACTTTTAGTAAAAGTGTTAGTGCACTATTTAAAATCAAATGATCACTTGCATGAAAGGATATTATAATCTCTATCGATCTTATGCAAGATAATAATTATGTTAGTATTGAATGGCCTAAACAATTAGTGATTCCTAAATCAAATATAATTGAAACGATGGATAAAAAACAATTTGACATAAGCAATCTACAACTAAGTATTGGAGATAATACTTTTATCTCACATTTCATCGTTAAAACCTTATATTGTGACAATAGCGATATAATTCTTGGTTCACCTTGGATGGAATCAATAAGATCCTTCATCCTAAATACGAAGAAAAAGTTTTTAATATTTTCCTACAGTAAGGAAAAAAATAACACCACATGACACTACATCGAAATCAGATATAGTAACTCCAGTTGACATACATTTTTTAAGAATTTAAAAAAGCAATAAAAAATACCCAAAGGGAAGCTGACAAAATCATCGTTGACAAAAATGAAGAAACCATTAAGAAGCTTAAGAAGGACAAGAAGTCATTGGAAAAGAAGGTACACCAACTTATCGAGAAGTGTCTAAGTCTTCAAATGTAAAAATTCAAGTTGAAGAAAAAGGAACGAATACCATTCTAGTGAATATCATAACTCAAAAAGATGACAAGCCAGTTGAATTAGAAACATATTTCGATGTTGCAGTTCAAACCAATGTTGTGAAAATTGTGATTAAATCACATTTTTCACCAAGCCAATTTAATCGCTCGATTAAATCAACGATTTTTTCTTTTTGAAAAAATTACGATTTAATCGCGATTTTTTCAAAAAAGTCGCGATCCGATCAATAAAATCGTGATTGCGGTAAAGAACGACTTATTAAAAGTTTTTTTTGTTTTGTTTTGGTCTCATTTTGCAATCATAGGGCAAGAGTGAGAGCTAAGGAGGAGGAGAACTCATCTACAACCGAAAATGAGGAGAAAATCGAACGAATTTAGCATCCCAAGCAAAAAAAATTTGAATTTGGACCAAGTTTCTTCAGCAGGGTGTGGATTTCAGGTATGGGCACCAAATTTGGCCCTATTTTTTTTTTGTTTTTTCTTTGTTTTTCCTTGGGTTTTAATCACCCATACATTTTCCATGATTTTGCTTGGATTTGAGGGTGTTTTTTTTGCTAGTTTTGTTGCATTTAGTGGAGAGGTTTTTTTGTTGTTGTCAAAATTCAAAATTTTGGTTGTTAGTTTTATTTGTTGAAATTCTTCTTGTGCCATGGATTTTTTCCATGATTTTTGCTTGGGTTTGAGTGTGTTTTTTTGCCATTGTTGTTGCATTGAGTGGAGTTCTTTTTGTCCAAAATTCAAAATGTTGTATGTTAATTTCATTTGTTTAACTTGAAATTCTTTTTGTGCCCTAGGTACAAACTTCAATCTTACATTAAGACTCAAGAGTTCACCAAAGTCACAAACATGCCAAGAAAATTGGACCTTATGTGGGAATTTGGTGAACCCAATGGGGGTTTGGCAGATCAAGTTTGACTTGCAAGTTATGTGGGCAACATATGATAGGTGGAGTATATCGATTGAATTTCACATTGCACAAAATCTTGGACATGAAGCAGGGATTTGCACAAATACAAATCTAGAAATCATCTGTAGAGTCCTCAAATCATTGGAAGAAATAGAGGCAACCAAACTGACCTAGGTAGCTCTGAAGAGTGAAATGGCAGGGGGTGGAGTGGTGGGATTGGGAGGTGACTTTGAGGGTGGTACTAGTTCTTCTTCAGCATCCAGTTTCTACAGTAAACCCCATAATTGCCTCATCATTTTTGGTTCCTAGAACCACACCTGGTGCACAACCATCTATAACGCGAGCTCTTAGAAAAAGGGAGAAGGAAGAAGTTGGCAAGCTGTTGGGAAGATGTCTTCTTTGGAGTGATGTTCCTTTCAACATTGCTAGGAACAATCAATTTTTCCAGCACACGATTGATGCTATTGCTATTATTGGCCTAAGGTACAAAGCCCTTTCCGATGATGACTTTAGAGGGTGAATTCTTTAGAATGAAAAGGCCAAATGCACTAAGAGATTGGAGGAGTTTAGGGGCTCATGGGTACAGATATGATGCATTGTTATGTTAAATGTTTGGACCAGTTGTAAGGGTAGAACCCTTATTAACTTCTTGGTTAATTGTCCCAAGGGGACAATGTTTATGAAATTTGTTGATACATCTGCACATATCAAAGATGCACGGTTATTATATGATTTCCTGGACGTGTTCACTTAAGAGGTGGGTCCACAACATGTTGTCCAAGTCATAACAGACAATGTTGCAAATTATGTTGCTGCTGGCAGGATGCTTATGGAGAGGCATCCTAACTCATTTTGGACACCTTGTGCTGTACACTGCATTGACTTGATGTTGGAAGACATAGGAAAAATTTCTTTTGTAAAGGATATTGTTGAATCATCAAAAAACATTACGAAATTTATATATAATTATGCATGCATCTGTGCTTCATTTGATGAGAACATTCACCAACAACAAGGAGTTGAGTTGCCCTGCCATTATACGGTTTGCCACTAGCTTCATATCTCTTCAAACCTAAGTTGCAGGAAACGTGGGTCTAGGGTCCGTTTCCGTACGGAAACGAAACGGAAACGTGTTTCCGCGTACCGTACGGCGTGGAAACGCGTTTCCGTCCGTACGGGCGCGTTTCCACATGTTTCCACGGACGGAAACACGTTTCCACGCCGTACGGGCCCCGTTCCCACAAAATAAACACTTGTTTTTTAATTTTTTTTAATTTTCTAATAAATTTTTAATTTTTTTTAGGGTTTCTAATCACTTCTAGAAACCATTTCTAAAGTTATAAAATAACAGTGCCTCTCATTCTCTCATCATTATGATTGCACATATATATAATTAATAATTTTTAAATGTTTTTTAATATATATATATATATATAATAATATATTATAATATATATATATTATTATATATATTCGCGTTTCCCCGTTTCCAAAATTTGGGGAGGTCGCGTTTCGTTTCGCTTCCCCGTTTCCCCGTTTCGTGCAACTTAGCTTCAAACCCTCTTGAATTCTATGTGGGATGTGAAGAGAATGTTTCTTTCAGAGGAGTGGCATGCTTTGTCATATAGACGCAAACCAGAGGTAGAGGCCATATGTAGGCTAATTTCCTACTAGGAAAGATTTTGGGCGGGAGTGCAAGAGGCGTGTAGCATTACCGAACCTTTGGTAAAGGTTCTTCGATTAGTTGATGGAGACAAACCCATAATGGGTTGCTTGTATGAGGTCATGGATAGGGCCAAAGAATCCATACGCAACTATTACGATGATAAGGGGGATGATGGGTTTGAGAACAACAACTCATATGGGCAACGATTGATGAGTGATGGAACAATACACTCCATCATCCCATTCATGCTGCAGGGATCTAATTGAATGCCACATTTTCTTACTCTTGTGGTTTGATATTTGATGTTGAGGTCATGAATGGATTCTTCACCTATGTTTAAAAGATGGTGTCATCTCCAGCAAAAATCTTCAAATAAATGGAGATATATAGGATGATAGGTGGCACATCTAGCTTTGACATGGTTATCCATGACAGGAAAACCAAAATGCCATGTAAGATTTAGTTTGCTTCAATTTTCAAATTTCATTGTCTCTTAAAAGTTCTTACTTTTCTTCAACTTTCAAATTTCAATTTTTTGCTTATGTTTCTCTTATTTGTTGTAGATGCGTGGTGGAGAAGCTATGGTGGCAGAGTACCCATTCTCAAAAAGCTTGCCATTCGAGTGCTCAACCAAACATGTAGCTCCTCTGGATGCGAGTGCAACTGTAGTGTGTTTGAAGAAATACACACCGAGAAGTGCAACAGGTTAAAAATTTTCCAATTAATTTTTTGAATTCATTAAATAATAAAAAATATAGTTTATTGTTTTTATAATTAATAAGTTATAATTTATGACCCTTGTATAGGTTCGAGTCCCAACGCCTTAACGACATGGTCTATGTCTACTACAATCTTAGATTGTGGGTGAGGCAACTTGAGAGGACACCTGATGTGGAGGCCATCTCATTGGATGTGATTGACACCATTTCTGCATGGAGGATTGAGGTTGAGAGGCCCATCATGGAATCAACCCCTGATTCGTTAGAGGAGGAGGTAGTGAAGAGGGTAGCATCTGTAGAGGAGGAAGAGGTGACACCACCTACCATGGCCACAAGCAAAGGACATGGTCTACCTCCTATGGCTCCTAGTTCGTCATCATCTAGAGGACATCAGAGTCCATTGTTAGCTCCAGGGCCTTTATCTAGAGGGAAAGTGGTTACATTTTCTCGTGAGATGGGCAAAGGAAATCATTAGTTGGTTGGTTTATTCCATTTTATATGACAATTGATTCATGATATGAGATACGCTATTATATTTTTTGTTGATATTTTGAGGCTGACTCAGGATTCAAGACATGATTCACTGTTATATGTGATGTAGCACTAGACATATTATGATATTACACATCTTATATATTAGTTCTCTTTTCATATTTATGTGTTGATGCATTTATTTAATATTGTGGGTGCTTTAGATGCTAAAAAAATTGAGAAAAAATGATTTTATTTTTATTTCTTATTTTTTAAATTATGCCTATTTTTACCGATTTTATCCCGATTTTTATGAATATTTCTGATTTTGGACCCTCGTTGATTTAATCCTAATCACTATTATTACAACATTGGTTTAGATGATGAAAAATCCAAATGAAGATTCTGTAACCAACTCAACAACATCAGTGTTTGAAGTAAATCAAGACATTGCCACATGCATGATAAGGGAAAAACAAACCACAAGAACTCCTTATCGACATCTGAATCACAAGAGTAGACAACTTAATCAATCTAGATATCTGTATCATTAAGAACAGAAACAATGAACTTACGTTCCGAAGACTACTTGTTAGTGCATTTCAATCTTGTGATAAAAATTCACAAGAAGAATCCAGTAACCGCAAGCTTCCATAGAAGATTAATTTAGGATGGTCAAATCCCTTTTTAGTTCAACAGTTTTTATTTATCACTTCAAGGATCCTATCATCTTGTATTATCAAGATGGAAAATTTGAAGATTTCCGAAAGTTGTGAATATATTATAAGACAATGAAACAAGAGGACACGCCTTGTCAACAACAAGTTTTGAGGACAAAGCTTCTTTGAAGTGTAAGGCAATGTTATGAATGTATATTATCAATAATAAATAGTTAACAATGATTAGCATACTGAAGAGGCATGTCTCAAAAGGACATGACCGTTCATGAATGGGCACCTGCTTAGGTATATAAGTAGGCCCTCATTTGTAACAATTTCATATCTCATACTTTCTGTATATTTCTATATAAATATACTACTTGTCCTATAATGGATATTTACATATTTCAGATCTTCTGAGTATTTTGCTACATATATGAACTTTGTTCATAACACATCCAACCAACAAAAACCCCAAGAAGTCCAAGAATCACTTAAGACCATGCTAGCCAATGGTTCTTTTAAGTTCAAAAGACCCCTAAAGGTGAGGTAAGAGTTAAGCAAATATAGTCTTTGCAAGATTAAGTAGCTCCAACTTATAGTGATCATGGAAAACGCAGTGGGCATTGCTACCCACCAAAAAGTGGGCAACTTGTTACCCACCACCAGT
>APFE031339661.1:82547-102418 GCA_000404065.3 Pinus taeda | reverse complement strand
AAATGATTGATTAGTGCATTTTTGTTTTATTTATTAGGGGCTTCCATGTGTTACTTAGCTTAAGGCCATCATCTCTATTCATGTTATTAGAGGTTTTTTCGATTTCTATAGCTTCCTTTACCCTTCTTTTTAAGTAATGGTCTTCTTTATGAATTAATCTTGCCTGTTCTATGCAGATATAGTGTGAGGACGAACAAGCATGCTTAGCTAGACTTGATTTTTCTGATCTATTTTTTGAAATATCATTAATATGTTCTCTTAACCTAATGCCGAATGATCTACCTGTTTCCCCTATATATATTTTACCACAAGAACAAGGTACTGAGTAAACACCTTTGAGATTTTTTGGGTCAATTAGGTCCTTGGCGGAGCTTAGCATGTTTTTGATTGTGTTAGGGGGTGTGAAGGCCACCATAATGTTATGCTTGGTGAGAATTCTGGATATTTTGTCTGTGGTGCCTTTAATATAGGGTAAGGAGATTCTAGGGTTTTCTAGGGTTTTTCTTTTTTGGTTGTTGGTTGTGGATTTTTTGATAATTTTATGGATAACGTTTTTTTCATAGCCATTGTTTATGAAAACTTTGTAGAGGTGGTTGAGTTCTTCTTCTAAGTGTTCAGGGTCTGAGATTCTTGACGCTCTGGTAGCTAGGGTTTTGATGACACCAACTTTCTGCTTTGGGTGGTGGTAAAAATTTGAGTGAAGGTATTTGTCAGTGTGAGTTTGCTTCCTGAAGACTTGGTGGCTTAGCTTGCCATTTTTCTTGGTGAGGAGGACATCTAGGAAGGGGAGCTGGTTGTATTTTTCAATTTCTATAGTGAATTTAATGTGTTCTGAGAGGCTATTTAAATGGGATAAGAATTCATTAAGCTTCTCTAATCCATGTCTCCATCTGGCAAAAATATCATCTACAAATCTTTTCCATTCATCAGGGGTGAAGGGGAAAGATTTAAGGGCCTTTTGTTCGAAATGTTCCATGTATAGATTGGCAATTAGAGGGGATAAAGGAGATCCCATGGCAACTCCATGAGTTTGTTCATAGATTCTTCCTTTGAAGCTGAAGTATGAGGATTTAAGGAAAATGGTTACTAGATCCACAGTTTCTTGGTCTGTTATATTCTTCAAAACTTCTATGGCTTCATTTACAAGGATCTTGGTGTAGAGAGAGACAACATCAAAGCTGACAAGGAGATCATTGTCGTTAATTTCAAGGTTTTTGATCCAGTCAATGAAGGAGGTGGAATCTTTGATGTAAGAGGGAGAGTTACCTGATAGAGGTCTAAGCTTGTTAGCAAGGAATTTTGCTAACCAGTAGGTGGGAGATCCTATGGTGTTCACTATGGGTCTAAGAGGAACTCCAGATTTATGGATTTTTGGAACACATAGTATTCAAAGGAATTGATCATTCTAGACCCTTTCCCTATCCTATCTTGACCTAGTGGGCATATAATAGGAACTCCTCCCACGATTACTCATAAACCCTAGGTCATGCATACGTTCCTTTTAGGTCTCTCAAGTATAGCAAAAGATTACTTTGAAGTGATAGATCATCTCACAAAGTTCCTTGAGAGGTCCTTTCTCATCTTGTAGATCTTGACCCTAGGCATACTTATCCTCGTTGCTAAGATCACAAGCCCTAGGTCTTAATTTCCTCCCTAGGTTCTTCTTGGAGAGCCTTTCTTCCATCAATCCTTAATTGAGCCTCTTCATGAATGGGCTTAATGGAATCATTTCACATAAATCATTGATCCTATCTTTCTCAGGTGGTTCCTATCCTATTGGGACTCCTCCTATTGGTGAAAGTCCGTAAAGAGTAGGGGACACTAACTGAGGTGATAGTGGGTCTTTGTCCCATTATTGTCATTTGGTCTAGTAGTTGTCTCATAGGCACCCCTCCTAGGACCCTTTCTAGATTGTGTAGCAACACAACCCATAAGAGAAAACTTTCCTTCTCCTTGAACAACCAACCAACCAACCAACAACCTTATATGATAAAAATAACATGATGCCACAGTCCTACACCCTTGCTCGTTCCAAACTTCTCTCTCCCATCCACACTCCTTTTTGAAGGAAGGTGGGTGATCCATCAACAAGTACTTTAACCATTTTTGCAATCATGTGATTTCATTTAATGTTATGGGAATACTAATATGAATCAATGGGAAAACTGGATGATTGATCGATCTTGACTCTATTCTTGCTTCTCCACTTCACCTAGGAGGTTAGTCTTTGACTCTAGTCCAATGGGATCTCCTCTGAGGCCCTCTGGTTTTAGGAAGGGCACTACTAGGGAGGCTTTGATTGAATTATCATGTCCATGATTATTCCATACTTACCACTTTCAATCTTCCCCTTATTCATCTCTATTCTTTGGGTTGGTGGTCATTTATCATTGGAATTGGCACTCTTTCATCCAAATCCTTGAGTTTGGGCCTAGGAAACTTAGCCCTGGAGGTTGATGCAACTAAAAGAAAGATAAAAACACAAGAAAACCACAAGGAAAGAAAAAGATAAAGTGTAAAATATGTTTGGGACATTTGATTAGCGCATTCGCAAAAGCCTAGCCTGATCTCTTACCCTCCTCATTAGCCATCACCTAGTTCCTCAAGCACATGATGCTTCATCTATAAAATGAACTCTCTTATTGTCCCAACCTTGATGAGCGATAAACTAACTCACCATTAAGGGGTAATGGAAAATTTCAAAATCAAGCTTGGGCTCTTGAGCTATGCACCCAAATCAAAGCAAATCATAAAGAAGTAAAAGTGTACCAGAAGGGTGGAAAAAGCTATTAAATCTCTTAATACCAACCCTGATTTATTTTCTTGCATTAACCAAATAAATTTTGAATTGTTGAAAAATAAAATCACTAGTATTTTAACATCCAAAAGTTTATATGCAGTGGAAATAAAATCAAAAAGAGATCAATCACAAATTATGCAGGGATGAAATATAAAGAAAATTCAAACAAAGACTGAGAGCTACAATGAAAACTAAACTTCAATTCATTAATAATAAATATTGAACATTGTTTACATGTAGAATGGGAATAAACTAGCTTGGGCAATGATAGCTTATCTCGGAGAAGAGATGTGACAACTACATGCCTATGAACTATGTTACAATAAGACTCCAAGGACTTTTTATTATTGAGAAACAGGGGAAAACCGTAAACATCCAAAAAACTAACCCTAGGAGATGAAGTGCCAAAAGTTTGTGGGCCCGTTGGGGTTAGTTGGTACATCAACTTCCTGGGGTCGTAACTTTGGCATATGATCTTCGTTTGATGTGTACAATATCTCGTTAGCTACAAATTTTGAATACAAACCCTTGCAGTAGGCTACAGGTTTACCCTTTTTCCAAAAAAATGTCGTTTAGTGCCTCAAAACGGTTCCCGAATCTCAGGATCCGAAAAACTGCCAAAAATAGTAAACTATGTTACAATTAAGGAAATTGAAAGAAATAGTGTTGGGGGTCCAAGTGGAATAGGCGGGTGGCCACCAATATCCACCTGGATCAGTCCTCTCCCCTTAGGAAGCAATGGTCCCCATTGTGTTGAGTGCCTCCATGAGATGGGGAAACTTTTGCTGAACTTTGTCCCAAGTGAGCTACTTGCCCTGGTGCAGGAGTTGGCCAACTTTAACAACCCGATACAGTTGGATCCCCTGTTGGCGAGTGTTCTTGATATTTGTGTCCATGATCTGATCAGTTGTGGCATGTTCCATGTAGTCTGGGTTGACCTTTGTTGGTGTTAGCTATTTGATAATGTTTGATGTGTCCAACAATGGTGGAAAGTATGGCCGAAGGTGATTCACATTGAACACTGGGTGCAGGCCAGGGAATGGGGGAATGCTGAGCTCGAAAATGTTGTCTCCCACAACCTTGGTGATGGTGTAAGGTCCATACCCGAGTGGTCGACGCTTCCGATGGGCTCCAACAAGGCGTTCTTTATGCAAACACAACCAGACTTTGTCGCCCGCCTGAAACTTACGTGGCACCCGATGAAAAACCACTAAAACTGGATGTTGAAAACTCAAAGCTCGCTTGCCCATCCGACAAATTTAATGATGCCCACTAGCCATAGAGATTGGAATAAGGTCAGGTTATCTTAATAGAGGTGATGGTTGGAAGATTAGTAGTTGTTGGATCCCGACCCTTTCATCTTAATTGCTCGTTTTTGTTTGTTTGTTTGTTTGTTTGGATGAATTGTTTTCTACTTTTCCTCATTTTAATATTTCATCCTAACTTATATTATTAACTTAGTTTTACTATATCCGAACTCTTATTATTAATTTAATTTTACTATATTATATTTGATATTTTAATGATATTATTTCTTTGGTCTATTTGGCCTCTTTATGGTCTATTAATCATATGTATTTTTATTTTTAAATAAGTTATATTTTGGAGTAAATTAGTGTTAAAAGTTACTTTGCTATCGTCAACTAAAATTATCCTATAATTTCTTTTGTCTGTATTTGACGTTTGCAAAATGGCCCCTTTTCTATTGTGATATTTTTAAATTTCATTAATAATTATATATTTACTTTATTTATTTATTTCTTCCTGGTCCTTGTCTGATTTGATTTATTTTGTTTATTATTTATTAATTTGGATCTTTATTTTTGAAAGTTTGTTGAAAATTGTTCTTTAATAATTTCAGCCTTTACCTTTTCTTAATTATTTTTAATTAGTTTTTATTGTTATTTTTAGGTTCCTTGACTTCTAATATATATGTGTGTGTGTGTGTATTTCTTATTGACCTTGTAACATGTGGTGTTTCGTTTAACTTGATTTAGTCATTATATTTTTATTAGTTCTATTTTTATTTCATTCTTTATAATAATTATTTTAACACAATATTTATTATTATTATATTCTTGAATGTTGTTTACTTTCTAGTATTTTCTTTATGGCCGTTTTATTTCAATTGTTTGACTCAATTCTCCGTACATTGCCTTCACTATTTAACCTCTTGCCCAAATCAGACTTTCCATCTTAGGCTTGATGATGAACCACACTGGATGGTTCAAAACGTGTAGACACAAAATTTCCATTGTGATTTTTATCGAAAGAATTTCAATTTACTGTCATTTGGTGTCGAAGAAATCAAAGTGGAATTTAAGGGTCTTAGACCTCAAGGGAACACACTCTAGAGTTACTTATTGCATTCTATGCCTTGGTAGCTTTCCAATTATGGTTTGCTTGTCTGCATGCAAAATTTATGCCCTTGGCAAGGTAATGGTCCAATTATTCACCATAGGTCCAAGTGGCAGCCAAGTCCACACACCTTAATTCATACATGTCGAGCTACCAATGTATGAGAATCCACTCGAGACTTCTAGAATCATGATGGAGATTCCAAGAGGGTTCCAAAACCCTAACCCTAACCCTAATCTGATCTATCAAAAACTCTATAGGAGGGGAACATGTTAGCTTTCTTGAGTCATTGAATATTCCATAGTGTGAGTAGGAGTGTGAAAGCTATGCTAATAGAGTAGAGAGAGAGAAGCAATTTGTGGATGACTATAGTAGACCATAGTATCTCATAGCTTTGTAGTAAGCTTGGACTGGTTTATAATCTATAATGTAATTTTCAAAGTATACAAGACAAAAGGAATAATCCTTTATTTTCATGTTGTTTTTCTCACATTGATTTTCCAATGTAAATCTTTTTGTTGCAATGTGTATGTCTCTGTTGTTGGAGTTTTGCTTTCATGTTAAACTAGTTAAAGAATCTGGTTTGTGTGTTTAATTTCTTGTTATCACAAAAAAATACAAAAATATTAGTACTGTAGTCAAGCATAGTCTCACTTGCTATAGTTATAGGTCTGCTTTGGTGAGAATACCATTGGAATATCCAAAATGATTTATAGATCACACAAAGGGGATGATTTCTCACATGACAAAAGAGAGCTGAAAAATCACCTCTTGGAATGCTATAGGAGGTGAAAATGGAAGAGGAATGCACAAAAAGGAAACGGTGTTGTATTGGCAGTTTTGACTCCACAAGTCACATGTAGATACAAAAATTTATGAACTCAATAGTCCTTGGAAAGTGAATCACACATTTATCAAATAAGGATGAGTTCCCATAGGGTGAGATGTGAAACAAGGTGAAAGGAGCCTAAATAAGAATGGGATGATAGGACCTACTAAGTGTGCTATTCAGGGCAGGTAGAGACTGACCAACACTTCCTACTCAAATATGTGACATACAACACCATCAGAAAAATGATCGAGATTAGAGGTATTATTTGGGAAACAAATTTTAAACTTGAAGGTATTGCATAAAAGGCCTAATGCATTTAAGAGACAATATGTTGAGAGTGAAGTCCAAATTTGTTGATCTACTCCAAGGTGGTCCTACATTTAAGTAGTGTAGTAAGCTCTATAGGACAAAATGTAATGGGATATCCTTGTTCACTTTTTCCTCATATTTATCGCAACATTACCATATTTTGACTTTCATATTTTAGCAAGGCATGGCCTCTAAAAGTTATAAACCTTTTCCCTTTAGATTATCTGGCTTTGTGGATGTTTTAATAAAATATCTACTCTCTATCTCTCTCTCTCGGTCACTCACACACACAACACACATTCTCGGAGATTGGCCATGTTAGTGCTATGTAGAGACTAGTGTTATTAGCATTGGAGTAAACCGGTCGGTTCGACCAGTTTGAGGCCAAAACCAGTTCGGACTGGTGACCTGAACTGCTTTTGGCTGATTCAGTACTGAATTGGCTGGTTTTGTATATTGTTGTCAAGGACCTTTTGAATGCATTTTTTTGCAAAAATGCAATGATTTATGATAGGGGAAGCCTAGTGTTTGACCATATTTCCCTACTAATGCTATGCAATTCATGATAATGTTAAATGCTTAAAGTAAAAGGATGAAAATGAAAGCTAAATTGTTAACATTACCATGAAATGACTCATGATGTTTGAGAGTGGTTTTGGCCTCATTGGATTTTGTATGGAGAAAATAGAATTTTAGATCTCACTCATTTAAAGTAAAAGGATGAAAATGAAAGCTTAATTTTTAACATTACCATGAAATGACACATGATGTTTAAGAGTAGTTCCGGCCTCATTGGGTTTCGTATGGAGAAAATAGAATTTTAGATCTCACTCATAATCCAGCAGACTTTCAAGATTGGGGGGATTGCAGCGCTCCATGAAATTTGTCATGTACAAGGGTATGGAACTAGTATTCAATCAAGAGTACCAAGCCCTCTATGTACCTTGATTATAGTGGCATTGGTTGTCTGCAATGGATAAAATCAACATTAGACAACAAATATATATATTTTATTAATAAATTTGAATGATGATTACTTTGTGGGAGGCCCTGGCTTAAATACAACCCTGGGCGCCTCTTGGTTAATGGGCATGATCTTTGATCATGCCCTTTAATTACTTACTAGCTACAATTTATTTAATTTTATATAACATTGCCTTCCCCTTGAAAAGATGCTTTGTCCTCAAAAAGCATATGTAATGACAGGTGTTGTTGACGAAATGCTTTTGTTTCCCAAGAAGCTTCTTCTTCTAGTAAGTCATTCCACTTGATCATATGTTCTTTGATTACTCGTGATTGCAACTTCTTTTTCCTAATGGACGTGATACCTTTTGGCTCTAGAATAACCCTTCCTTCGTCATCTAAAGTCGGAAGTGTTGTTTGTGTTGATTGATGTTCACCAAGTGGACTTTTAAGGCAGGATACATGAAAAACGTTGTGAACACGACTTTTATCAGGAAGGCTTAAATTGTATTCTATTTGGTTGATCTTTCTATTGATCTAGTAGGGTCCATAAAACCTTGGTGCCAATTTGTCTTTTCCCTTATGTTCTAAGGACAACTGCTTGTAAGGCTGGAGTTTAACAAATACCCATTCTCCAACTTCAAATTCTCTCTTGGTTTTGTTTCAATCAACTTGTTGATTCATGCGATTCCTTGCATTATTTAGATTTTCTTTTAGAGTTTAGATGACTTTTTGGGTTTCTTCTAACTGGTTTTCAACAGCCGGAAGCTTCGTCTCAATGATATCAAAGTCCTTCCATTTCTGAGGTTTGTAATTGCACAGAGCTTGAAATGGAGTCATTTTTGTTGACGTTTGGTAAGTAGAATTGTACCACCATTCAACGAGATGTAACCACTGAACCCACTTATTTTGTTTGTCTGTGGCATAGCAACGTAAATAGGCTTCTAAACATTTATTGACAACCTTTGCTTGGCCATCCATTTGAGGATGGCAAGCTGAACTCATGTTGAGGTAGGTTCCTATATGATTGAAAAGTTCCTTCCGAAAATTACCCTTGAATTTGGCATCTCTATCGCTCACAATGAGCTTGGGAAATCCATGTAATTTGTAAACATTTTTGCAAAATATCTCAGCGATTTGTTTTGTTGAGTTTGATTTCCTCATTGCAATAAAATGAACATACTTGGTGACTCTGTTGACTACTACAAGAATTTTATCCTTAACATCAGACACAGGTAAACCTTCAATAAAGTCCATTGTTATTTCCTCCCATTTCTGATTCGGAATATTTAAGGGATGAAGTAGTCCGGGTGTCATAATATTTTCAGTTTTATTCCTCTGGCATTTATCGCATATTGCTACATATTTATGAATATTGTTACCCATTCCCTTCCAAAAGAATGACTGGCGTGCTTATAGTAGGTTTTAAAGAACCCTACATGTCCAATTGATAGTGAATCATGTGACTCCTTGAGAATCTTAACTTTTAAATTTGGAATTTGAATTTAGATAAATTCTTCCCTTGTACCATAGAATATCGTTCTTCCATTCAAATTTTGAATTCTGAGGAAGGTTATTGATTATAGCACTTGTTTCTGGATCTTTTGCATATTCACTTCGAATCTCATTAAGCCATTCGGGGACAACCACAGAAACTACAAGTAGTGATGGTTCTTCGTCCTTCTTAGACATAGCATCAACTACTACGTTATCTTTCTTCTTCTTATGTATTATATCCATGTCAAAGGTAGCAGTTTTTTCTATTAATTTTTGTTGTTCTGTAGATAACAATTTTTTTTGGAGATGCTGAAGACTATTATGATTTGTTTGTATTATGAACTTACTTCCTAAGAGATATTGTCTCCATTTGGCTAATGCGTGCATAATAGCAAGCATTTCATTGTTATATGTAGACTTGAGACGTTCTTGCTTATTGAGCTTCCTGCATTCAAATGCCATTGGGTGACCATTGTGCGTTAGTACTGCTCCTATGCCAAAACTTGAAGCATCACACTCAATTACAAATGGTTTTGAAAAGTCTGGAGTTGCCAATACAGGGGCATTAGACATAACTTCCTTCAAGTTGAAACATTTCTTTGCTTCATGATTCCATCGAAATGAGTTCTTCTTTAGAAGGTTCGTTAGTGGTGTTGTTATATGGGCATAGTTTTTAATAAATCTTCGCTAATACCCAATCAATCCTAAGAATCCTCTTAGCTTGGAGATATTAACTAGTTTGTGCCATTCCCTTATAGCCTTGATCTTATTAGGATCTACTTTTACTCCTTCCTTGGATATTATATGTCTGAGATATTATACCTCTTCTTTCGCAAAAGTGCATTTGGACTTCTTGGCATAGAATTGATCCTTTTCCAATACAGTAAGAATTTTCTCCGAATGTTATAGGTGCTCTTTCCAAGTTTTATTGTAAATTAAAATGTCATCAAAGAACACTAACACAAACTTCCTTAGATATGGATGGAATAACTCGTTCATAGTGGCTTGGAATGTTGTCGGTGCATTGGTTAACCCAAAAGGCATTACTTTAAATCGTAATGACCTTCATGTGTTCGAAACACAATTTTTTCTGTCTTTCAACCTTATTATGATTTGGTAATACCTTGACCTTAAGTTCAATTTTGAGAAGTATTTAGCTCCACGTAGTTCATCCAACATTTCATTGATAAAAGGAATTGGAAACTTGTTTTTGATTGTTATTTTGTTTAGTCCTCGATAATCGACACATAATATGACCGATCCATCTTTCTTCCGAACTAATACAACTGGAGCAGCATACAGATTTTTAGTTTTTGTGATGATGCCACACTTTAAAAGATCTTAGTTCAGTTTTTTGATGATGTGGATATTGATATGGTTTGATGTTGACGGGATTTGATCATGCTTTGATTTCTATTGTATGCTCGATTTCTCTTTTAAGAGGCATCTTCATTGGAAGGTCTTGGAATACTTTTTCGTGGTTTTGAATTAGCTCCTGGACTTTTGGTGCTTCTTCATTGACCAAATTTGAAGTTAACATTTCTAATTGATGACACTGTACTACATAAGTCGATGCTCCCTTCTGAATCATTTTCATCATTTGGGATGATGATACAATTTGATTCTCGGTGGCTGGAATCCATATAACTTGTACTTTTTCCCTTCTCATTAAATTTTATAAATTGTTTTTAATGGTTGGCACAGAAAGTGCCTAGGGGTTGTAGCCATTGGATACCTAAGACCACATCAACTCCTCTTAATGGTATAGTGTAGAACGAAGATTCTAGATTATAGTCTTTAATTGGCAATTTGACTTTATGGCATTTCCCTACCTTTTCAATTTTCTTATCGTCAGCTAACATAACCTTCATGTTGGGCATGGGAAATATGAAAATGTTGAGTCTTTTCACCATGAGTGAGTCCAAAAAATTGTGGGTGCTACCAGTATCGATTAGAACCATTACATTGTTCTTCTTGATATGTCCTTTTAATTTTAATGTCTGGGGCTGCGATATACTTGTCATGGCCGATAATGATACTTGCGAAATACTCTCATCACCTACTTTTGGAGAAAATTGTGGCAAATCTTCAATTTCTTCTATGTTTGATTCTTCATTTTCTGAATCAATGGTTGCTTCACATGTATACAGGTTCTTGGTTTCTTTCCCTTTAGCACATTTGTGTCTCAGGTCCCATTTTTCGCCACAATGTGTGCATTTACCTTCTTTCATTCTTTGCATTTCCAAATTAGTTTTCTCCTTCACGAAGATGTGGTGGAACATATTTTGTATTATCTGTGTTAGTAACTTGGGAAAATCTTCGTCTCGAATATACTCTTTCAACCTTCGGCCATTGCATTTTTTCATGTTTCTTTTCAACAGTTTTTGCCTTTTGTCTGGCTACCTTTATAGAAGTGATGTCATGAAGCTTGAGCTTAGCCTGGAGATGGGGTTTAAGCCCCGTGGTGTATGATCGAATGAGACGATTTTATGATAATCCAGGTACTCGCATAGCTAAAGTTTCCCATTCTCAAGTGTATTCGTCCACATCTCCTTTTTGTTGCAATTTGGTGAGCGCTGAGAAGAACTCTTCTTCCTTGACACCTTGGAACCTTTTAAAGAACACATTTTGGAATTTCCTCCAACTAATAGCAAGTGTCATCTTTTTCCACCACATATACCAATTATATGCTTCACCTTCCATTGGCATGGAAGCATCCATGATGTTTTCGTCATCATTGTCAATACCGTAAATCTCGAAATATTTTCTGCTTTATTGAACCATGCAATGTTGCATTTTTCAATAATGTCAAATTTGGATAGCTCAAGTTTTGCTCTTCGTTGATATGTAGCTATCGACGGAGCGACGGGATATTGAGTTGAAAACGGCAAATTTGTGTATGCATTTCAGAGCTGCCTATTTTGAAAATTCATGTTACTATTTTTTTGATTAGGCATGGAAGATGTCTTTGGAGACTCGGGTTTCTCATGTGATTCTAACAAGTTTGACAAATCTGGAGAATTGAGATGTTGAGTAGCTTCATTATTCTAGGGTATTTGATCTGGTGTAACCTTCATCTTGTCACAAATATAAGTCAACAATACCATTGCTTGATCCACCTTATTTGAAAGGACTGCTTGATCCTTTTTAAATTTGTTCTGGTTTTGCTCGAGATAACTCACTATTCTCTTTGTTTTATCCTGGAGTGCCTCTATTTTTTCGCCCTGTCTGGTCACCTTTAGTCTCAAGGTCGAACAATCTTTTATTGAAATCGACCATCGACATTGATGAAGCTATCGCATGGGTCTAAGGTGGAGTATATTTATCCAGCTTAACTTGACTCTAATTTTTTTTTTTTTTTTATTTATTTTAATTGAGTTATATTTGTTATTAACTATTATATTAATTTAATTTTACTTAATTGAAATAGATATATAGTTCTTATCTAATAATATAATTAATTTTTAGTTATTAATTATAGTATTAATTAAATTTTAATCAATTGAACTATATATATAGTTATAAACTATATAATAATTAACCTTCTTATCTATCTATCTATATATATATATTGTATGAACCTAATAGTCGTGGGAGACGGACACGGAGAGGGACGACAAAAGTCTAGGGCGAGGGAGCACGACAATGGGACTCGAGTGCAGGGGCACAACGGAATCACGTGGATGCTGTCGGGGGAGGGGTGGCATTTAAACAACGGAGAAACCGACGGCTGATACAACGAGCATAACGAACGGGTGGCATACATGGTAAGTGACACGACGTTCACTGTTTGTGCTGGAGATTGGGGGCTGCGCGTTTTCGACATGAGCACGCGAAGTAGTGTGCTTGCAGGGGTATCGAGGCTTCTATGGATACCACATGCACGGATAACTCAAATTAGACACATATATAATTATTAATATATTATTATATATATATATATATATTATATATATATAATATATATATTATTTATATATTATTAATAAACTTGAATGATGATTGCATTGTGAGAGGCCTTGGCTTAAATACAACCTTGGGTGCCTCTTGGTGAATGGGCATGATCTTTGATCATGCCCTTTTACTACTTACTAACTACAATTTATTTAATTTTATATAACATTGTCAAACTCCTCTATCATGAGCCTACTAAAAATGTACCCATCATTCAAACAAAATCTTGACTTGACATGCTATGCTTTTTCTATCTTATTTTAATGCTTAGAGGGTGATATTGATGACGATGATCCCAATATAGGCAATGATTTTGATGATATGCCGGTATTTGTTGTAAAATGATTTTTTTTTGGATGTTAGAGGTCATGTGGAGCTTGTTTGTTGATGTATTTTCAATTTAGAGATAGATTGCACTTGGTGCTATTTTGGTTGTGCACCCTTACATGATATATAAATGAGAACTTTTCCTTATTTGTGTATAAATGGTTTGGATTCATATGGATGCACATGAATATACATGTTTTTCTTTAAAATTTGAATATTTTATGTGTTTTAGGTTGACTGGTTTTTTTACCGGTTACAGTTTGGTTCTGACTGGTTCCTGGTCCAGGGAGTCTACTGGTTCGATGGCCAGTCTGGTTTTGACAACATTGGTAGAGACCTTAGCTAAAGATGTAGAGGACATTAGGTCAGTGAGATAGTGCACAACTCCCACTCCCTTGGAAAATGCCCCGTTTGCATGGAGCTACAAATACTTATTCACACCAATTTGTTCTAGCATGAAGATGCTTCTTCATTCCCTTGTCCAGTGGTGAGTTGCACACCACTAAATTTCTCTCTTTGGCCTTGATTATTAGGAGATCTCTATTTGGTTGCTCTTGGGCTCCTTCCAGGATTATCAATCAGGCCCTAGTAGTCCAGCGGTTCTAGTTACAAATGAGAATGGCGATGTTCTTTCTTTCACCTCTATGTCTGCTACTTTGGGTACAACATTATATCTCTTTATGTTAGGGATTATCTCTTTGGTCAACCCCCTTCACTCATTCCTTCTATTTTCATTTCATTTATAATTTTTTTCCCTTTTTGCCATTTAGGAGTTGCCTCATCGCTCCTTCACCATTATTGTGGTGTCTTGTATTCTCTAGCCCCATTGACCAATTCTGGTGAGTTGTGGACATCAACAAAATTATCTTATCTATCTGTCCATCTGTTCTCTTTGTGTGTTGACCTTGTTGAAGTGTTACCAGTTGTTCTTCTTGTTTCGAGATATCTTACTATTTTTTATGGTAGCAGCTGCTGCCTTTTATCTGAGTGTCATCTTCCATCTTTACTTAAATATCCAGTTTTGGTTTAGCGATGTAAGCAAATTAGTCTGGCAAAGTTTCTGAAGTAATGTGGATGTCCATTCTCTTTCTAGTAACAAGGCAGTTCCTCACATTCAACATTACAATATCCTATTGAGTTCTGTTATTTTCAGAAACAATGGTATTTATAACAACTTAGGTCAGAATGTACATTCTTTGTAGTTTGCCTGGATGTGATATCAAAGATCATCTTCAACACATGCAAAACATGATTTGTTTAGCAATACGGAAGTGATTTTCCTCTTTGATTGAAATTTTAATTGTATTTTCTCTTCATATACAATTTGATATCTTCAACTGAATATTGATTACAAATTTTTGGTTCCTTATCTCAGCCTTAAAGAACTGGAATATGCAGTATCTAAATCAGAGAATGCGCTGCAAGATTTGTTCAACCATCACATCGAAGAGCTGGAAATGACATTTCCACCCAAGAGATTATACTCAGTGGGAGGCAGCACTGTGAGGAATATACCGATGCTTGAAATTATAGTTGTTGTCATCTTTCTTATCCATGATTCACATACCCAAGTTCAGAATGTTGCCACTACCTCAGGAACCTCATTTGCAACCACTTTGTTGAGATTTTGTTGCTTTGTTGCATCAATACTAGTTAAAAAGGCTGCGCAATCTGAGGAAAAATCACTGAATTTTCTATTGCCTGGAGTTATTGTGTTCATGGAGTGGGTTGTGTCTCAACCATCTTTTCTGAAAGATATCAAGGTCGATTTAGTCACTGCAAAAGGACTGTCTGAATTGAAGCAGGAATGTACATTGCTTTGGAGACTCTTCTCAAACAGACAAACATGTCCAGAGAAGATTGCACCATATTCTGTTGCAGATATAACATCCAGAAGTACTGGTCAAACAGCATTATGGGAGGATTATGAGTTGCTGGGCTTTAGTCCTCTTTCTCTTGCTCATCAGGATCTAGATTTTTCCAATCTGTGTATGATAAGAGATAGTGAAGGGAGTTTCCAGGTTCAGCTACAGAGGTTCATGAGTGCTTTGAGTGCTTTCAAATACTTCATTGACAGTGAAGTGGTTTACTTGGATTCTGGCAGCAGAGATGAGGAAATAACATGCAATTCTAAAGGAGATGCCAGTTGTGCTGGTCACATAGATAATCTAAAAGAAACAACTAACCTGTCATCTTCTTTGAGGGACTGGGCTCAACCTTCTAATAAAGGTTTTCCTTCTGGTAATATTCCATTGGTTTCTGATCAGGAAGGGATTCAGGATGTTCATGAAAACTCTTTTACACACCATTTGACAATCGAAGAAGATTATCACGGCTCAAAAGTGGATTGCACAGTCTCATTAAAAAAATCTGTAAATGAGTCGGCTGAATGTTCAAAGCAGCAATCAAATGGTGCTGTGGCTCTGGAGGAAGACTTTTTGGATGCTCCAGTTCATTCTCCTCAACCTGGCAGATGTCCAGGGGATGGTAAGCAATCAAATTTTCCTTTGGATCTTACCAGTGATTGCATCTTTCACACGAGGAAAGAACCTGTGGAGAAAGCAGAAGGCGCATATTTTTCAAATTGTAGTGCAGAAGACTCTGATACTCTTTGTCATGGAGATCAAATTTGTGACCATGAAGGTACAGCTGTTCCAAATGATTCTTTTTTCTCTTCTCCAGACCATCCAACAAGTCCAGTTCAATATCCAAACAATGCAAAGCGATTGAAGGTTTCAGATATAGCTAATGAAACCTTACAAACTGGTCAAGAACATTCTAAGAAAGGGCTGGGAGTTTATTTTCCTAACAATTATTTGAAGCAAACTGTCTCTTCTGGACCAGAAATTAATATTTTTGAAAATGATGGTAAAATCCCAAATAAAGCTGATGCAACGTTTACTAGTGCAAACAGTTCTGTTGGTCTAAGGTCATCTTATTTTACCCGGCATAGTTCTTGTAACATACATTTTAAAGCAAAGAGACAGCCTGCTGATGACCTTCAGTGGCTTGATGACTATACACATATTATACCTGCAGGTCTTAAAGGAACTAGCAGATGGTTGTATCATAACTTTCCAATATTTAGTTCTGGTAAAAAGCGGATGAGGGAGGATATTAGCACTTATGAAATGGTTTCCAATTCTGCAGAGATGACACATTACAATTCTAAGAATCCTTTTGTAAGAACAATAGATGACAAATTTCATCAATGCACACACAAATGATTAGTTTGAATATGATATTAGAATGTAGTACTCAGTTCTGAGTTCCGATCTCCTTGCTGCTGCTGCATCATTTCATCTCCATGTACAGGAAAAAGGAATGAGGTTTTAATGACGTGGGTACCTTGCCAAACACCCCCATTTGGTGTTTTGGTCAAGGATTCATACCTACAAGGAAAAAATTCTGATTCTGAGTTTTAGTTCAGTCTTACCATTGTTTTGTAGACAAACAAATCTACTCTCAAAAAGTACTATATGTCATAGTCTCAAATGATTAGTTTGAATATGATATTAGAATGCAGTACTCAGTTCTGAGTTCCAATCTCCTTGCTGCTGCTGCATCATTACATCTCCATGTACAGGAAAAAAGAATGAGGTTCTAATGATGTGGGTACCTTGCTGAACACTCCGGTTTGGTGTTTTGGTTAAGGATTCATACCTACAGGTAAAAGATTCTGATTCTGAGTTTGAGTTTAGTCTTATCATTTTTTTGTAGACAAACAAATCTACTTTCTAAAAGTACTATATGTCACAGTCTCATATGATAGTTTATTGTGTATTTATATTCTGTATCTGCATGAGAGATATTCTTTTAATTCAGAAAGCACCACTAATAATGAACAAACTTATACATGTTTGGAAAATAAATTCAAATTTTGTAGAGATGGCACTTTCAAAAGTCTTAAGGATTGATGTTCCGAGATTTGGCTGGGGGAAAAGCTTGGTAAGACAAAAGAGTTGAGAGTTTGATTGTCGAGACATGAAAAAGTGAAAATGAGCAAAATCATATTCACAGGTAAAACGTTCCGAGTCTGAGTCCAGTCTTATGATTGTTTGGTAGACAAGCAAATCTACTCTAAAAAAGATTCTATATTTCAGAGGCTGGGGTGATAGCTTATTGTGTATTTACAATCTATTTGCATGGGAGATATGCTTTTAATTTTTAATTTTTTTTCTTCGTGAAATATACTTCCCAGGGAAAGCGATCAGGCACTTCCATTTTGAGATGGTACCTAGGGTAACCAAGATTCTGCAGAAACTTGAGGCATTATGAACAATATGCTCAATAAGAGCTCAACATGTCACTTGTGGGAAGTGAACCTGGGTGGTGGATAACACTGCCTTCTGACAAACACCTAGGCAAGGCAAAATAATCGAGAATTTGGCTGTTAAGAAATGAAAAATGAAAATGTGCAAATGGTATGGTTTCTGGGCATTTATAGGCATTTGTAGGCAGGGTGGTGAGTCATTCTCGGGTTGACCAAATTTCACTCACGATTACTAGCAAGGCAAAATTTGATTTGTAAGCAATTGCATGTCAAACTTGATTAACACAGGTATGACTTGGCCCCGAGTCATTTTTTGGTTCGTTTGGCTCGTGAGGCAAGTCAAACTTACGAGTATCCAAGTTTGACTACCAATAGCCTGATAACTATGTTTAGAACTCTCAGCAAGGTATATTAAGAGACTGATTTCATTAAAGCACCTTCTAAGTGCTTAGTTTGGAGAACGTATTATTTTAAGGATTAGTACACAATCAAATCAGCTTCAAAACATAGGTACATTTAGTAGCCTTGTCATTGACTTAGGGTGCTTATTCCGTTAGCACTAATAGTAGCGTTCATAATTACTAATTAGATTTTGTTTAGAATATGAAAGGATAGTGAATACTTATCTTCGTGACTTTATGGAACACATGGAGCAATTATAAGCATATCGCCATTCCCTGTCTAATATTACATCTATTCCCTAAAGTTGTTTAAAAAATATGCCACCGTGAATATTGTACTGTGATTGTTTTCAACTGTGGAGCATTCAGTTCCAAAGCTGCAGCAAACGAAATTTGTATCCTGACTACTTTTTACCCCTTAAGAGATCAAGCAGTAATGGGCTAAGGACAACACTGGTCTTCTTGTATGAAGATCTTCGTCAGCATCTCTAGTGTCCAATATTGAACTTGTTCACCTGAGCTGTAAATGTATCCAATTCTGTTTCGTGAGTCTTGATGCATATTTTATTTTTATCGAAGAAAAAAACTTGTTCTTGAACTTCTTTCAAGACGTTGATAGTATGTAATGAATC
Source organism: Pinus taeda (assembly GCA_000404065.3). NCBI lineage: Eukaryota > Viridiplantae > Streptophyta > Pinopsida > Pinales > Pinaceae > Pinus > Pinus taeda. The sequence goes on along the minus strand of APFE031339661.1, from coordinate 84,072 downwards.
TCATTTTAAAATTATCCAAGAAAATTTGAGATAAATTATTGTGATGCTAAGCTTGCATATTTCAATATAAACTAAGCCTCTATTTCATCCTTCACCAAATCTTTGTTTAATGGGTCTCTTTCTCTCTCTCTCTCTCTATATATATATATATTCCAAGAAAAACCTTGTGGGTAAACCTCTCCATGCTCCCCTGCATTTTGTGGATGGTACTCGGTGTAATTGTGTTGGTATTGATTATAGCTCTTGACTTGCTTGTTGGAAAATGTGTCATACAGCTTTCTGTGCTGTGGAGACTGTTGTAGTGTCGTTTAGAATATCACAGTGCTGTAGGAAATTTCTGCAGCGCTGTAGAGAACGATAAAATGCTGCAGAGAATTTATATTGTGTTGTTGAGAACAGTACAATGTTGTAGATAATTTCTGCAGTGTTGCTAGGATCATAACAATGCTGTGGAGAATTTTTGCAGTGCTGCAGAGAACATTACATTGCTGTAGAGAACTTCTGTAGCGTTAAGAAATTCAACAACTGTGTAGATTTTTTTTTTAACAGCTGTGAAGAGATTATTTCAACAGCTGTGCAAAGAATAGTTCAACAATGTTATGCTAAGAATATTTAGGTTGTGAATAAAATCTAGTTTTTGGAAAGAGAATCTTTCAGCAATGTTGTGCTGAGAATACTTCAGCAGTGAATGCAATGTTTTAGTGACTGAAAATAATATTTCAATTGTATAGAAAATATTTTAGCAGATGTGAAGGGAATCTTACGGTAGCTGTGTAATGGATATTTCAATGTTGCGCTGAAAATATTTCAGTTGTAAATGGAATATTTCAGCAATTGTTCAAAGATTATTTCAAGAGAATATTTCAGTTGTTCTGTAGGGCATAGTTCAGCAGCTGTGAAAGGAATATTTCAATAGTTGTGTAATGAATATTTCATTGACATTGTGCTGAAACTATTTCAGATGTGAAGGGAATATTCAGTGGCTGCGCAAACAATAGTTTAGCAGAATATTTCAGGTATTCTATAGGGAATTGATTCGTAAACTGCCGTAGATATTCCATTGGGTAGTTTGTCACAACAAATCTGATAAAAATACCATGAAATACAAAATCTATGCTATGCGGGTTAACTTTCTTTAGATCTATGGATTTATTAATCTATTGTTCTTTGCGTATGCATGACATATATAAAATGTGGAAAAAAAAGGAGCAAATAAAATTATTCATTTGCAAACCACAATAACAAGATATGGTCCGGGAAATCCTTTCTTGAGAAAATCCAGCTGGAAGGTAAGGTTATTATACCCTCTCTTTTTGTTAATTTTATGGTATGTTCTATGCTTGCAACAATTACTTCAATTTCTTATCATCATTGCTAGTAATTGTAGATAGAACATCAACAATATGTACAAAAGGATATGAGATGATTTTATTACAACTGAGGGTCCTAATTATATACCTAGGTAACTACCCATTCATGAATGGTCATATACTCTTCAACACTAATTATTAGTTAATTATTCATT